>JABSTQ010007780.1:0-59031 GCA_013358835.2 Ixodes persulcatus
ACTTCATTAACCTTATCGTGTTTAATTAATGCATGAATATAAAATTTCCGTTCATAATTGTTCGTCTAGGGTATTTGATGTACGTATTGACCATATCCACGCTCAACACTTGTAATGGTTATGTTTTGTGCTTTTCGCCAAGTTTATTAGGATTGACAAGCAATTAGAATGGCTGAACCACACAGATATATTGCTTTTTTTTTAACTGTTATTACAAAACAAAAAAGTACATTTCTACAAAACTACGTTATTACAACTTTGTTCTTTCGCTTTGTATTTTTCAGGCCGCCCAGCCGTGCTGAAGACCCTGACTGTGACCGGCGTGAACTTCCGCATCAACATGAACAAGAGCCTGCACCTGAACAGCAAGAGCCAGAAGAAGTTCGAGAAGGCCATCAGTCAGAGCGTCCAGAACCTCTTCTTGGGAGTTCTGTACGGTCCTTTCAGGGAGGCACTCAACCGCTCTGTTGCTCGGGTGGCTTTGCCCAGGGCATAAGCGATCCCGTTATGAGGAAAAAAAAAATAAAAACAAGCAATAACTAATATTTGATGTTTGATCTCAGCATGAGTATTGCGCATATGGAAACTTATCATACTCCGTTTCACCATACGTCCGAGAGTAGTCAAGAGTAGACCACATACAAGTACACACAAACACACATATTAAAAGAGCAAGATCACGGGCATTATCTCCGGTTGATTGGAATAGCTGGCATAGCACACACAAAAAGAAATATAATGAAAGCCGCGACGCTGCACTTTTTTCGATGCTTAATCGACCCCAACCGCTTGTAACGCTAGATGTGCTCGGACTTAAGGTGCAATGTAGTATTGGGATGTGCGAATAGCTGTCGATTCTAAGAACGTTACGGGATTGATAGCCTTCACAGTACAAGTAAAAGGCACGGCAATCGGCCCGCTTAACATTACAGCTGCTGCAAATAACACTGCACCATTCGATTCGAACCACTCTTCGTCCCACTCCTAGAATTTATGTGAAACATTGGTTACCTGTTTCGTTGCTGAAGTCTAAAAAGGTTATAGATGGGGGATGAAAAAGTGTGTGATATCTTAAAGACCACAAATCTTTTATTGTGCAGCGATACCGAAGGACATCAAGTTCGTTTCACCCATGGTTGTTTCACCCTAGGTTGTGTCGCCGTCAAAACCTAGAAGAGACACAAACACATGCATACAGGCAGACTAAAACCGAAAGTCACGGCGAAGTTTCTGGGCTACATTGCTTGAGCTGGTGGATGAGTGAACATAGAAATACGGTGTGCACAGTGACGTTGCGTCTTCGGCACCGCTTGGTTGGTACCGTGGCTTGTATCCTCCGCTCCGCTTTGCCGTCGGCGAAACAAAGAAGAATGTATTCGTTCCAAGGAATTCCAGGCATCGTTTACAAGGATGTGAGAGTACCGCGATGGATTGAGCTTCCTCTGCTTCCTCCACTCCTTTCCCAGGCACACTCGTTATATCTCAACCTGACGTGCTATGCTCGCATCTATGTATTCAGAGCTCCAGCTCGGTGTCGGCTAGCACAATATCCGGAACTTGGAAGGCATATTTTATGTACCCTAACTAGCACATTTACAAGAAGAGCGAGAAATGTCGCATGTCTTGAAAGGAAATTAGACTTTGCTAGCAAGCAAATGACATGCTTAACTTGCAAAAATGTTCAGCGGCTACCTGGCCCTAATTTGCCGTGCAAACCAAAAGTATATCGCTGGTATGAGAATATATTTAAGGTGGGGTAGTTCAGCTCTCCTTTATGATTTCTAGATAACAAAATAAGACACGTATATGGGCGAATTAGCCAGTGCGGTACTACTGGCAACCTCGGGCGTTTGACATTTATAATTCAGAAGTGAATATATCAACAAATGTTTCACACTGCCCATATATAAGGCGCGTCTTGAAAGTCAGTTCGGTTCTAACATCAGGAAATAACGAAACATTCTTTCGGAAATGCATTATTTACAAGTAATTCTTCCTACTTTATTCTACCTTCCAATGTAATTCTTTTAGACGTTAGAAACTTTATCATACTTTATCTGATTATCTCAACATAGTAGATGTTGAGATAATCAGAGATTATCTCAACATCTACTATTATCTTCAAAGTTACAACTGGAATCCTATCTTGAAAGACACGTGCGTTGACTCAGCGACTGAGGCATTTACAAAAATTGTGTCGAGTGCCATGAATACATTTATACCCAAGCGCGCTTCACGGTCATAGAAACACCCTCCGTGGTTTTCATGGGAGCTGAAATGCTGTTTACGCAGGAACTTTTACTATCACAGGACATTTAAAAAAACGAGATTTGAGATTTGGTTCTTGAAGTACAGCGAGTGTCCCTCTTTTGCGAAGCGGCTGTTTAAGAGAGATGAGAAAGTTAAAGTTTTTCAGACTAAGTCTGCTCTGAATTCAAACCCAAAAGACTTTTGGAAATTTGTACCCACCAAAAAAAAAAAAGCAAGCGCAGTAATAGTGCTCCCCTTTTACGGGGTAGTTCCGGCTATACATCGTACCCAAATGAAGTTTCAGACATGTTTGTTCAGCATTTTATGTCCTGCGTCTCTTCTGGAACTAACAGGAATTCTGCTGTTAAATGCCCAAATACCTCTGATATTTTTCCCGTTTGTTCAATAGATGAGCGCACAATCGTCAGCCACTATCGCCCTGTTTCTTTATTATCTAGTTTCTCTAAAAGTTTTGAGATGACGCTGCATAATCGTCTTCACAAATACTTCCGTCAAAAAATTTGTCCTGAGCAACACGGATTCTTGAAGGAAACGTCGGTGGAAACAAATTTGTGCACGTTCTTAGATTATGCTGTGCCGTTTTTTCATGGCCACCAACAAGTAGACGTCATCTACTTTGAGATTTTGAAGGCGTTCGACAGGGTCAATCATGATCGGCGCCTGCGTAAACTAGATGACTACGGCCTATGTTCAACGTATTGTAATTGGTTTAGGAGCTACCTTAACGATCGTACAAATTTTGTTCGTGTATCGGGATTTATGTCCAAAACCTTTATTTCGTCGTCAGGGGTGCCTCACGCGAGCAAGTTGGGTCCACTTTTGTTTTTAATCTTTGTAAATGACATTGTATTTTCGGTAAAAAATTCTAAAATGCTTTTATTCGCTCGTGGAAATGGAGCGTGCTGGTTAAGTTACGGTGTTTGAGGAGAATAACATAGAGGACGAAAACTGATATAAAAACGATATAAAGTTGTTTCGTCATGTTAGCGCGCATTTTGAATGCACACTTCTTCAAAGCGATGTGGACAACACAGCTAGGTGGTGTTTTTATAATAATCTCCCGCTTAATGAATATAAATCACAGGCTATATGTCTCTGTAGAAAGCGAAAGCCCCTTGCGTTCAGTTATATCTTATATTTCGTCGTCAACAAACGAGTGGGTGTTGCTCGTGATGTTGCAGTTTTTATATACAAGGCGTTGAATTTTAATCATAACCTGTCTGTCACATGCAACGCATCACTTAGAAAATTGGGAGAAATTTCACGTTTCACAAGACAATTTTCTTCCTATGCATGAATCGTTCGTCTATTCTGTTGTCTAATTCGCTCATAACTCGAGTTTGCATCTATTATGTGAAATTGTATAAATGATACAGCATCTTGCTCTATCGGGCGTGTACAGAAGCGTTTTATTTGCATCGTTTTCGATAGTTTTTTTTTTTTTGACGTAATTTTTATTATAATCACGATCGGCTGCTCAAGAGACTTTGTTTATGTACTCTGTTTGACAGACGGCGTTGTCGGGATATCTTGTTTTTTTCAGAAACTTGTGAATGCGCTTGTCGACTGTCCTGTCTTGTTAAGTGGTGTATGTTTTCACGCCCCACCACGTTCGAGCCGTAATCGCAACTTTCTCTACCCATCCACGTTTTTTCACATGTCTCCCCTAATACGAATGCAGCATGATTTTAATAAGTTGGATTGTTCGCCCCTAGACATGTACACTGACAGGTCAGCTTTGCGGCGTAATCTAGAGAGTATATTGTTTGCATTATCCCAGTGGTTTGCAATTTTGAGCGTTTTTGGCTCTTTTGGGGTTGCTGTATTTGTATTTTCAGTGCCTCTTCTTTTACCTTACCTTGCATGTCAGATGCCACTCTGTGTTCTATGCTTGTTTTGTGAGTGCTTCCTTGGGATAGCTATGTTTTTTTCAGTGCTTATACTTTAATCTTGTCATCATTTGCTGTGTACCACACAAAAGGCTCTGCGCTGTTGGGGACACAAAATATAAAGACTATTATTATTATTATTACTATTATTATCCCCACCGCTGAAGCTGCAACTGACACACGGTGTTGGCTGACGTCATGACGACAGAATTAGCTATGCAAACGCCTCAAAGGTCTTCGAACCATGTTTGCTTCATACATTACGGTATGCCGGGAACATGTCTGCACAGAGTTTAGGAGCAGTGCGGTAGCAACAATGCGACAAGAAAGAAACAGGGCCCAGACGGTGTTTGCGAACTGCCCTTGGAGAAAGGTATCAACAGTATGACTATGGCGCGATGGTTCTGACATTGCATAAGGAGACCAGACGTCCCGTTTTGGTCGAGGTGGTCATAGTTAAAAAGAAAACCGAAAAAAGAGCTTGCTTATTTGTTACTGATGTCATTTTATTAAAATGTATTTTTGTTATAAATTGTTTAGTTCTATGTGATTACATTTGAAAATATGTTTCGTTAGAAATCACAGGGACGATGCAAGCGAGCTGGTGAACTTTCAACATCGTAAAACCCGAGACGTAGGACAAAAAGGAGAAGAAAAAAGGGGGACGTTTTCTGATGACTGAATTTGACATGCTGCGGCTGACATTACGTTTTCGTTGTGTAAAAAGGGAGAAGAAAGTCCCCCCAGCTGTGTTCTTAATAAAGATCTCTAAAAATGTATTTTTTACGTTCAACTGGATAGTACGTGCAAAGGCCTTTCTCTTGCCCCCCCCCCCCCCCCCCCCCTTCGCCAACTTCCTGTGTCCGTTTTTTACTTTGAGGTTTATAGTCACCCAAGATATACGAGGCCCATCCAGATGGTGAGTGCCGTTCGCGGGCAAGTACCACAAGTGTATTCACTTACACTTGGGCGCATGCGCAGTTTTCTTTCCTTGTCGATTAGTCACACCCTGACGCTTTTTTGAGAGAAAAAAATTATTTGTGCGGTGTATGCTTTGCAATATTCAAGTTTATAGTCACATAGAAAGACCTGCCCGACCCTGAAGTTCGGTCTGCGATAAAATTTCGGAATACGAAAACGTAACAGAAAGCAGACAGTGCAAGATTCATCGACGAATTTTCGAAATTTGTAGACCAAATTCAATTAGCAAAGATATTGTGCGGACGCAGATGCAAATATTTTATGAAGGATGATAGAATTCATGACGCAATGGAGAGTAGCAGGCTCACAACTTTGTTGGGAGAAGGAATACGAAAGTTCTGGAGAATTGGTACTGAACAACTCTTGATCTGGCAATACATCTCCTTGAAGTTGTTTTTTTTTAATAATATTTTAAGAAATACCAAACGCATCACTCGCGGTAATTGTTTTTACTATGGATACCAAAGGCGTTGAGACTCCGGTGTCAAACTTTTGCAAGATGGTATTCAAAAACAAGCGTCTGATAAAGTTTCTAACGTCTAAACGAATTACATCGGAAGGTAGAATAAAGTAGGAAAAAGTAGTTGTAAATAATGCATTTCCAAAAGAATGTTTCGTTATTTCCTGATTTTAGAACCGAACTTACTTTCAAGACGCGCCTTATATATGGGCAGTGTGAAACGTGTGGTGATATATTACTTCTGAATTATAAACGTCAAACGCCCGAGGTTACCTGTAGTACCGCACTGGGTAATTCGCCCATATACGTGTCTTACTTTTTTATCTAGAAATCATAAAGGAGAGCTGAACTACCCCACCTTAAATATATTCTCATACCAGCGATATACTTTTGTTTTGAACGGCGAATTAGACCCAGGTAGCCGCTGAAAATTTTTGAAAGTTAAGCATGTCATCTGCTTGCTAGCTCAGTCTAATGTCTTTCCAAGGCATGCGAAATTTCTCGCTCTTCTTGTAAATGTACTAGTTAGGGTACATAAAATATGCCTTCCTAGTTCCGGATATTAGGCTAGCCGACACCGAGCTGAAGCTCCGAATAGATAGATGCGAGCATAGCACGTCAGGTCGAGATATAACGAGTGTGCCTGGGAAGGAGTGGAGGAAGCAGAGGAAGCTCAATCCATCGCGGTACTCTTGCATCCTTGTAAACGCAGCCTGGAATTCCTTGGAACGAATACATTCTTCTTTGTGTCGTCCCACGGCAAAGCGGAGCGGAGGATACAAGCCACGGTACCAACCAAGCGGTGCCGAAGACGCAACGTCACTGCGCACACCGTATTTCTATGTTCACTCATCCACCAGCTGCATGCAATGAAGCCCAGAAACTTCGCCGTGACTTTGGCTTTTAGTCTGCCTGTATGCATGCGTTTGTGTCTCTTCTAGGTTTTGACGGCGATACAAACTAGGGTGAAACAACCGTGGGTGAAACGAACTTTATGTCCTTCGGTATCGCTGCACAATAAAAGTCTTTGTGTGGTCTTTAAGATATCACACACTTTTTGCCATCCTCCATCTACGACTTTTTTACACTTCAGCAACGATACAGGTAACCAATGTTGCACTTAAAGTCTAGGAGTGGGACGAAGAGTGGTTCAAATCGAATGCTGCAGTGTTTTTTGTAGCATCAATAATATTAAGCGTGCCAATTGCCGTGCCTTTTACTTGTACTGTGAAGGCTATCAACCCCGTAACGTTCTTAGAATCGACAGCTATTCGCACACCCCAATACTACATTGCACCTTAAGTCCGAGCGCAGCCAACGTTACAAGCGGTTGGGGTCGATTAAGCATAAAAAAAAGTGCAGCGTCACTGCTTTCATCATATTTCTTTTTGTGTGTGCTATCGCCAGCTATTCCAATCAACCGGAGATAATGCCCCGTGACCTTGCTCTTTTAATATGTGTGTTTGTGTGTACTTGTATGTGGTCTAGTCTTGACAACTCTCGGACGTATGGTGAAACGGAGCATGATAAGTTTCCATATGCGCAATACAAATGCTGAGATCAAACATCAAATATTGGTTATTGCTTGTTTTTATTTTCTTCCTCACAACGAGATTGCCTATGCCCTGGGCAGAGCCACCCGAGCAACAGAGCGGTTGAGTGCCTCCCTGAAAGGACCGTACAGAACTCCCAAGAAGAGGTTCTGGACGCTCTGACTGATGGCCTTTTCGAACTTCTTCTGCCTCTTGCTGTTCAAGTGCAGGCTCTTGTTCATGTTCATGCGGAAGTTCACGCCGGTCACAGTCAGGGTCTTCAGCACGGCTGGGCGGCCTGAAAAAATACAAAGCGAAAGAACAAAGTTGTAATAACGTCGTTTTGTAGAAATGTACTTTTCCGTTCTTTAATAACAGTTCGAAAAAGAAAGCAATATATCTCTGTGGTTCAGCCATTGTAAATGCTTGGCAATCCTAATCATCTTGGCGAAGGGCACAAAACATAACCATTACAAGTGTTGAGCGCGGATATGGTCAATAAGTACATCAAATACCCTAGCCGTACATTTATGAACTGAAATTATATATTAATACATTAATTAAACACGATAAGGTTAAAGGAAGTTCTTGTCAGCATAGAATCGGAGTAATAACCGAATCGATAAGGAACATTTGATATCTTCGAATCTTGCAAGCCTGACAAATACTATGATTATGATTAGTTACTCTATGTTGAATTGGGATTGAACAATTTTAGAATTGCTTATTCTTATTTAGACGTTTGGCCTATGCCGTATTTACACTAGCGGGTGAACGTTCTTGTGTCCGCTCTTTAATCAAACATCAAACGTATTCCAGCCTCCCATATTAGATCTAAAGCTCCCCTATGAGGCACACGTGGAGGTTTTTGTAAGTCAGCATTCTTGCGAGCCCCTTCGGGGTTGACTTTGTTGCTGATCATGTTAAGCCGCGCCACACTTGGGATCTGCTGAAGGAAAAGCTAGTGCTCCAGACTGCGAATCCCACCTAATTTGATTTCTATGCAAATTTTCGTTATAGCGACAATATATCACGTATCTATTTTTCGTTAAAAGAAGTCCCGGTCAGATGAAGCCGTAGCGAGTGATTTCAAATAGCATATCTTCGGCAACACAAGTCGACTCAATACATAGCAAGCAAGCAAGCAAGCAACAAACTGCTTTTTATAACCCTGCACTCATATTTGTCACTAACATGAAAGGATACCAGATACGGCATGTAGGAGATGATGAATTACATATAAAACAAAAAAGTTCCAAACTTCACGCCGGAGTATCCTTCCGAAAAGTGTATCTGCTACATCTCTGGAATCAAGCTTTGTATCAACCTAAGAGAAATATGCTGCAGTATGCAATGCAGATCTTATCGTGATTACCACTCTTGGCTCACGTTGCAACCTAGGGGCATTGGAAATGTTCGGGAGGTAGAAGTAACGGGAAGTCTTCCTCCCTCTCCCTCGAATTGTTTGCTAATGTCACTTTCAACTTAAGAAATGCTGGGCGCGGTCTCTTATAATCGCACTTCTTGTCTCGAGATTAGTTCTTCGAAGTTTTTATTATTTGATATGCTTAGGGCCACAATATCACTACCTACAGAACTAGTGAGATTGTCGTCACGCCTTGTGTGTCTTCAGCTGACAGACACAACAGGAACGCCTGAAGAGACTAGAGGACCACTCCCAAACCGCCACCGTTTCGATGCCTTAGTGTCTCTAGTTTTAACGTCAACTATGTTGCCTCGTGTTGTACCAGAATAATGTGTTTTCATCGTGGTCACGACCCCCGCAGCGTCGCACAAAAGACAGCGCGCACTTACCGCTCCAGCCAGTGGCTTCCACGAAAGCGTTGGTCTTCTCAACGACCAGGTCCATGCTGAAGTCCTTCTTGCTGCCGCTCATGTCGTATCCTTTTGCGGATCCGTCGAAAGTGATGCGAAGACCGTCCAGAGACACGTAGCAGCCCGTGGTGACGTTGGCCCCCTGCCAGCCAGGAACGCCGCAGTCCCCGCGGCGCCTGAGTGTGCTCGAGAGGCCGAACAGGGTTCCAGACCTGAATTCCGCCTTGAGGTCGCGGTTGGTGAAACCCGTGGAGTCGACCTTCACGTTGAATGCCGGGACGCCGACGGGGTCCAGGTTGAGGGAACGGACGTTGTTGGGAAGGTGAGCGCTGAGGACCGCGTCCATGTACATGTTGGCATCCTGTATGGAACCGGCGAAAGCACCTGAAACGAAGCAAAGGCGATTTTAAGGGACGTAAAAGAGCCCCACGATTTAAAGGGACAATCAGCTACCAATAAGACATTTTTAAGTACCTGAATAAGACATGTAGGTATAACAAAATTAATTTCCCTGAGAAATGCATTTTCTCGCAATATTTTCGTTAGGAGGGCCAGTGACTTTGAAGCATGTTCCCCTTTTGGGGGGTTGGGGGGAGGGGCGACATTTTTGTAATGGTTTTAAATTGTGAATCGTTCCTGATTCGGGACAAGTCTGGTAACGTAAATATTGCGATAATATTTTTTTTTTCAGGCGAAGTATTTTATATTACCTAGGCACATAAAAAATGTCTTTTGGAGGAAGGTCAGTTTGTCTAGGAGCTATTTTGAAACATGATTTTATTCCGGGGCCTGCGTCTCACAATATAAGTACATTTTGGGAATCGCTCTAAACTAAATGTGTGTTTCGCCATATCAACAAATTTCTATTTCTTTATTTGTTTTTTAGGCGGGGGGAGGGGGGGGGAGGGGGGTTTTGGGACATACGTGTTCTCTTTGGGCTCATAAAAAATGCCCTTTGGAAGTTCAGTTCAGTGTCCCTTTGATAGCAAAAGCATAACACGTATTGACAACATACAACTTGGACGACGAAACACATAAGCGAAAAAGTTAAAAAGAAATACAGCGTGTTCCCCAGTTCCGGAGTCAACACCAAAAGGTGTGTTCACTTCCGTGTGTCACAGGGTTCAGTTCTTGGTCGTCTCATTTTCCGTATCTACATAAACGATATACCTTCTTGCGTTTCTTCTAACATTCTTTTGTTTGCCGATTACTGCTTAGTTTTTCGTGAAATAACTTGTGATGACGACATAACTAACCTTCAGTCGGACCTTAATGCCATCTCTGAATGCTGCAAGCCATGGTATATGAACCTAAACGTAATAAAATGAAATATATTCCCGTATCTACAAAAGCAAATAGTTTTCCCACCTACTTTCTAAATCACCGTCCCCTTGATGCCGTCACTTCTTACAAGTACCTTGGCATTCACATTACAGCCTATCTCACCTGGACCGCTCACATCTCGTACGTTATTAACAACGCTAACAGAATGCTTGGATACATCCGACGTAACTTCTCAAAAGCCCCTTCGTCCTTACAACTTTTGTTATATAAAACACTAAACCGTTCAAAACGTGATAATGCTTCACCTGTGTGGGATCCTTACCGATAAAATTTAATATGTTCGCTTGAAATGGTTCAAAATAATTCAGTTCTTTTTAACCTATCTAACTATAACAGAACTGTCAGCATAAGCTCAATGAAATCTAGCCTCAACCTACCAACTCGAGCATCTCGCCGTAAATTATTTCGACTATGTCCATTTCGCAAGTTTTTTCATCACCCATATCTGCGCCATGATTTTATTTTATCTCTCCCGTACATCTCATCCAGGTTAGATCATGCTTTTAAGGTTCAAATTACACTCTGCAAAACTAACGCTTTTTTTCAGTCCTTTTTCCCACGCACATCAGATGAGTGGAATCACCTTCCAGCACCTACGGCAACCATCGAAGACCACAATATTTTCAAGAACGCCTTAGCTATCATTATATGATTAGGAGCCTCTTATTTGTCTATACCAGTGGTTCTCAGCCAGTGATGTTTCGCGGACCCCTTGTGGATCGGCGGAGGATGGTGGAGGACCCCGTTCGTGGTGAGGGGAAGGGAAAGATATAGGTTAATTATGATAATGATCTAATAATGGATATAACTAAGGGCTGGTGTCAAGTAGACTTTTCCATTTGACACACAAGCGAGAAAGCTCACCCGAAAATTGGAACGTCTCGTCTCAATCGGATAAAATAACACTTTTATTTCCGAACTTGACTCACAAGGCGAGGCTTTGCGGACCCTAGAATGCCTTGGCGGACCCCAAAGGGTCCGTGGACCCCCATTTGAGAACCGCTAGTCTATACTAATAACTGGAAAATGTTGTATTTTCTAATGAAATGTAATCCACTTCCCTCTATGATGCCTCAGGCCTCGAGGGTAAATAAATAAATAAATGTATTGTTTCCCGTAAAAGAATAGTGTACGCATTGCCGAACGCTCTATCCCCGTCCATTGTAGCGCTCGCTGTCCAGACCAGATGCAAAGCTGTTTATCCGTGTTCTTCTGAAACTTTCAATAGGACATTTGGGCCCGTTCTACGTAGTTTGCGCCATTTAGCCTTATCTATTCTCGGACTTATTTGGCCACAATTTTACCACCTAATAATTTCCGAATTTCGCTTATTGCGTTTAAATAAAATAGTGGTTCGTTCTAAATCTTTGACACCTGGTTTGGCCTGCTAGCGCTACAATTGGGCGGAAACAACACAGTCAACAATGCGTTTTCTCCTACTTTTTTTCTTTTTTTTTCAAGTTAGAAAACGTTGTAAAATCTTTTCGATAACATTTCGTATAATCGCCCTACTTACTACCTGACATTGGGCGCCTGCTAGCCCTGCAGTGTTAAGGTCGCTATATGTTTGGCAGACGAGGTCTTTGCCGGTCAATACCTTTCGAGCTAGACTTTGTCAGCAAGAGTAACAACCCTAGTGCGCTTATAAGCAATTAAATGTAAAGGTGCAAGAGAGCTGCACCTGAAGGACGAAAACGCGTTGGCACTACGCTAAGTAATGGAAGTGTAGTCAAATCTGCCAGAAATGTCTTTGTGTTTTGCGGTGATATGTGTTTGAATTTATGGGGAATCTTTATTTCTTTAAAGGACAACAGAATGCCTTGAGAAAAGTGCAATTTAATGTGTTGTCGTAAATTCCAGGCATGGTTTATACATGACTTGGGTTTCCCGCGAGCAGAAATTTACGGCTCTTATGTAGGTAGTGTGAAAGCGGCATTAAATCTTTGTTTTCAGATGTATCGTCTCATGAAAAAAAGTGTGATTTATTTATTTATTTCTGCTCGCTCGGGTTTTTTGTTTTATTATTTATCTTTTACGTATGAGAAATAATGCATAAATTCATAGATACAAAGATTAGCATAAAGATATAAAATGGCATTTATATATTGTACATTATTTCTGCAGTGCCAAGTTCGCTAGAGTTTGAATAACGACTGTCATGAAAACTTTGATATACAAAAAAGTAAACAACTTCTCTTCTTAAAATTTGCAGATCGCTTAATATTGGGCAATAATACGTTTCCAACGTTTTGTACGTGTGCTCAGTAAAACAAATTTTCAAACGACGTTATCTGCAAATTAACCGATTCTATTTACAGTTGATGCCTGCACCTGGTAGGACAAATAATTACATCTGCTTCAGAGTGGCACGTAGTGTATGAATGCCTCTGGGGGAGCATTTTAGTCAGATTTTCATTGGTCTCGAAGTTCAGACTTTAGTAGCAGGCTTCGAAAATTAAAACACAGTATCGGGAGAAATAAAGAAAATGTGTCCAACTGCCAGAATGTCAGAGCAGTGTGGCATAACATAAATATTTAGGATGTGAATACGCTCTAGAAAAGTATAGCATAGTCTCCACATAAGCAACTAATCCACACATCTTGGTAGTTGATACCGTGTTTATTTGACAACACTATTTGGAATATTCTGCCCACATACATTATTCTGGTTACGCAGAACGCAAAACAAAACTGCATTGGAAGGTAATTTTAGGTGAAGATTCAAACATTCAAAGGTTTAAATCTTATACGTTAACTGAAGTAAAAAGTTTGTTATTCGTACAGTATTGATTGCGTAGTTGAATTAAAGACAGCAGTCCCGTAATTCGAAGAATCGGGTTTATGGCTTTCTTGTATAGTAATATTTACTATAGACCGGGGAACATTTAATGCAATATTTAGACTTACAAATAGTTAGCAGCTATACAATGGCTAAAACACATAATATCGATACCACGAACAGTGCAAAATGATTTCTTGAAGGTTTTGCGTGACGGGGAAGTGATAAAATTATAACTGATAGCTGATGTACCCCGACTATTTGACACCGTTGCTCATGGAGAACGCTATGTTCCAGGGCACGTAATGCAGCCTCCGCGCGGAAAGCAGTATCTCGTTGCTACGTAGGCAAGCGAAAGATAACGCCGCATATTATTAGCAGTATCAAGTATATTTCTGGCGTATCTGTAAGTAAGTGCATGGCGGCCTTTCGCCAAACTCATCAAGAAACTTCTTAAACCTTTAATAGGATGAATTGAATCGGAACAAAACGTCCTCATATCCTCTCTTTACTTCCTGCAAAGTCTGAGTATCCCGCGTTGCGTGTTTTCTATATAGTGTTGTGAAAAACCTTCGAATGTTTCATGGGGCATAATCAGTACATAAAGTCGGTAGGTGGGAGTCAATCGATGTAGACTACTGTCTTTCGCTCATATTCAAATGGCCTGATGACAAATTGACGCAAAGATACGACGGCCAGGTCAGTTGTGATTGCCTGTAGTTGATTGACAACAAAAGGGCTGCGACTCATTGGGTGCAGTAACCAACAGAATGAGAACGAAACTTGACCAAAACTTCCAGCTTGCTTCCTCCCCTGGCGAATAGCTAAATGTGGAGTCGCTGGAAAACGAGAGACGGCGACGTCACCCAACAGTCCCTGAAGGATTCCACTTTTTTCCGTTGTGACCTGGGTGAGCATCGAACCGGCGTGTCGTCGAGCGCAACTACGGTGCGATGCCCGTTAAATACCCCAGGCTTGCACTGGTACTGTATCGGGTAAATTTCTCGTCTACAGCGGTTACATCAGAGGCGCACTATGTTTGACTGCCTTCCCGCGGTTTAAAACAAACACTTAACTTAAACACTTCGTGTCTTATGAGATGCTGCCATGCGAGTCCGTTTGTTATACCTTTATGCCGAATAATACGTGCATGCATAAATTAATAACCCAAAATGCAAATATACAAAGAGAACTTCAAGTATATCTGCCTGTCATTCGTGACAATTGAATCCATATTATGGTTACGTTCGCCTACTGGATTTTCTATGAGAACCGACTTGTATTCTTTTATAGTACCATATGCCATCGTTGCTAATAAACAAAAACGTGTGCGGTCACGCTTGAAATTTTGTTTCGAATTAAGATATGACCTCGTCCTTTTTAAGTCTGGTTGACTGCCTTAAATATGAAGAGACATTAGATGAAGTCCTTAACCTACCAGAATAATTTATTAAACGTTGAGATGAAGCCACATGATTAAGCACTCAGCATACGAGCTCGACACGAGGTTTTAGGCAGCGTTGTATCGACTTCGACTGAAGCGACTAAGATTTGGTAAAATTAAAAACAAGCAGATCTCCGAAATGAACCGACAGGTAATTACTGAAAATACTGTCAGTGAGCAGGCGAGCTGGCGGATATTTTCCATGACGACTTTAAAGGAAAGAGGCGCCGAGAAACAAACAACAAAACACTTTTACTGCGGTAGAGAAAGAAACAGGGGCAGACCATATCTCTAACTCATCCAAAACAAAAAAAAAACTATGCACACGGAATTCTTTTTTTTTTTTTTTAGTTACACGTCAACATTAAACGACCTGAAACCCAAATATGGTCTTGTTATAAGCAGCGACGATTCTTCGGTAAATAGCCCTTTGTGGTTAATTTCTGGGCAAAATAGTGCAGGAGTACTTTCGTATAAGCAGAGATCAATTTCGGGTGTTTCTTTTTAGCATATATGTTTATAGACTGATCACATTTTTGTTGTCCTTGCAGAGCTCTTGGGAATGTCGGCTACAATGGTCAGTAACTTTGACATCAAGTAGAATAAAACACCAGTGAAAAAAAAAAAAACACGCCAAGACGGCTCTCCTGAAAGGAGGTTTCTACTTACCGGCAATAACCAGGCTCACGCAGAAGAGGGATGAGAAGGCCATCTTGACGGTTTGGCAAGAGCTGAAAACGAGCATATCTTTAAATACATGTTTCCGAACTCTATTATTCAAGGTATACGGCTTACATTCGGGCTATCTTACTGCGTTCCCAGATCCACCCCGGTAATTATTTGAAGAAGTTTGTAGGCTAACAAGCATTCAACATGGTATTTACTGATAAGAAACAATCAGCAAAGCATCAATGAGGTTTACCGTTTGTGCCTTATAAGGGACTAATATTTTTCGTCGCGCTCCCCGAATAAGGTATTTAATCGTACACACTAATTGAATATTTCTCTACGTATACCAACCCAACAAGTCCCTAACCGTCCATGCCTCATCACTATTGTAGAAAAGCTTTCGTGTTGTTTTTAAACAAACTTTCTTCAGACTAAGTAACAAAAAACGGACAATATGAAGTTTCTTCTTTTCGTTCCATTAAAACCGGAATATTTAGTGTTTAAAAGCAGACAATATTTTCTAATGCTTATTTTTCTCAATAAATTAGTAGCACCCGGAGAGGCGAATCTAGCTCGAACAAAACACTGGTGCTAAGGCGCATTTTGCTCACACGGGAACTTGACTTACCTCAAATTTTGCTGCCTAATGAAGTCCCTATGCTCGATGAATACATTTAAAAAAAAATGATAGTATTAATGTCATTCCTCCCGCGTCTTCTCGCGAAATAAAAAATAAAAATGAAAAAGCAGTCTATCACTTGTTTACGCAAACTGTGACTGAGCTCTTTACGTGTAAATATAAATTGAACGGTGCTTTCCTTCCTGCCGCAGTTCGAACCACAGCCTAGGCTAGGATCCGATCTAGCCAATCAAGCAGAGGCAACAATGCATCGCGAAGACGATCGTTGTTTTTGCGAGCTCAAAGAAACGATGAGCGCATTGACGAGGACCTTTCGACGGCGAATCAGGACGGACACACGAAACAAAAATTCCCCATGCATCGCTACACCGGGCGTCTTACCTGAGACGTTCAAACCCGCTGCAAGCTTCAGTGTTTCGTGGGGTTCTCGGCGTAGTTTATATGGAAGGTGCTATCAGCGCCGAGTGCAGTCACGGCTTCAAAGTTCTCTGTGATCCAGACAATGTGCAATGTGATTAAGAAAAAAACCCATAAATTTGTCGTGTACGTAGGACTCATCGGCTATTCTGAGTAACGATAGCGCGCCGCAATAGTCTGGAGCACTTCCAGATAAGCCGCTTTCTGTACGGGCATATCTTTTCGAACGTGATACATACGGGATATCTGCGTTCCGAGAGAGACAAGACAAAAAACAAAAGAATGAACTTTCCCCCTCGAGTTTCCGCATTGCATTACTTCGAGCCAATATAATCCGTTTGCCAAACTGCCACCGTTGCGGAGTTATCAGACTCTGTGTCAGAAAGAAGAAAATTCTGGTACTAAAAAAGCACAGGCCAGCATCTTGGGGGCCAATTTTTCAAATTTAAATAAGACCAGTTAGTTTTTTTTTTTCTTTTCGAAAGGTTTATATAAGCAATGTATGTGTGAAACTTGAATATTATTGCGAATAATTAGTTCAAGAAAGGGCGAACGGTGCGCGGAAATAAGTCACCTATAACTTATTAAGGCAAAAGCCTTACAAGTCTCGAGACATCGGTCAGTCGACCTTCAAAGTCCTTGAGCGCAAACACGTCGGCGACACGAAAGGTATCAAAACGTCTATGTGACCATTTAGGCGAATCAGAGGCAATGAACTTAAGAAGGATGACAAAGCGAATTAGCAGGAATCAAAGCAAATTAAAAGGAATTAAACCAAATTATGTGGATGACTAAAACAAATTAAGATGAGGACTCAGCACATTGAGAACGATGACTCAGCACATTAATAAGGATGACTCAGAACATTAAGATGGGTCACTCAACGGATTAAGCTGGCTAATCAAAGTGGCTAATTAGTACGGATGACAAAGCGATTTAAGAAGGTCTTGGGCGTGCGCCTTCAAGTCGTCTGAGAGATAACATAAGCTATCCTGTGAATGTTTCTTTGGCCGGAAATACGGTGCACCTTCTTTGTGTAAATGAATTTATTTATTTATTGAGATAACTACAATGCCCGAAGCCATTATTGTAAAGGTGTTACATATTATTAATTCGGATTATTTTTTTAATTTTTTATTTATTTACAATACTTCGGACCTTTAGGTCTACGCAAGAGAGGAAACATAAAAACACATAATGAATACATAATCACGCCCTCTGCGCGGGTAAACCGTGCGCAGGCAATTGGAACTGCCTGCGCAAACTTTTTACATGCATTGCTTAATTTTAAAAAGCTGTTAATTGGACTCCGAGCCGCTCAGGGCTGCAACAACAGACAAGTTCTTGTTGCGGAGCGTTCCACTCCATTATTGTTCTCCAACATATTATATTTTAACATATCATTAATGTATTGATACGGTGAAATTACTTTGGTGTTGCTCGTTCTTTGGAAACGGGCTGTCGAACGCAACATATATTTGTTTTTTCAGAATCAACTCTTGTCATTCCGTTTACCATAACGAATCATTAATTCAATCTACAAATGTTTCTTCTGTTTTCCAGGCTGTTCATCTGCGCCTCAGCTCTCAATGCAGTAACAGACAAAGTACGCCTATATTCCTCCGCCCCCCCCTCCCCAAAAAAAAAAAAAATCTTAGGGCAAGGTTTTTAATTCTTTTTATTTCTGTGACCTGTTTTTTCCCTGTAGGGATCCGATGCGCAACTTGCGTATTCCAATATTGAACGTACATATGCTTTATATGCAGTTAATCTAACATCTTTATTTGCATGTCTAAGGTGCCTTCTAAGAAACGCCAGTTTTTGATTCGCCCTTGAACATACATAGTCCACGTGCTTATTCCAATGTAACGTATTATTAAAAATCACACCTAGGTACTTAAATTCATCTACGTTTGCAATTTCTGTGCACCCTGTAGTATAACAAAGATCTAACACACTTTTCTTGTTGATAATACTACGACACACCGTCTTAATAAAATGAATATCTATGCCCCATGTAGTACACCGTGAGCAGATTACCCCGAAAGACGCATTTATTCACTCTTGATCGCGAACTGTAATAATTAAAAAAAAGAGCATGCAATCATCCGCGAAAAAGTTTACCATGCACAGAAGAAGGCAGATTCGAAGCTATGTCATTAATATAAACTAAAATTAAGAGAGGTCCAAAAACCGAACCTTGGGGTACTCATTACTAGAATGACAATGTGGGAAAGCATACATTGTTATAACTGACATACTGCGTTCGGTCACTTAAATATTATCGTATCCATATTAACAAACTCCGATTCAGTCCTCACTTACGTAGTTTTCAAGAAATTTGTAACGCGGAACACGGTCCAAGTCCTTTGAAAAATCCATGCATATCACATCAACTTGGCCACGTTCATTTATAAGAGACGAAAACTCCTGCGTACATTCAAGTAGCTGCCTGACCGTTGATAGACCCTTCTTAAAACCGTGCTGATGCTTGTACAGTAAGCGATTTTTTTCCAAGTAGTGAATAATATGTTTCGATATAGTAGGTTCTAGGAGTTTACAATATGTCGCTGTTAAAGATATAGGACGATAATTTTCAGTTGCCATCTTGTTCACAGTCTTGTGTATTGGCACACCTTTCCCACATAACCAATCTGCCGGTAACTTGCTCTGCCAAAGAAAAGCCTTGACATATTACAAAAAGGTACCGGGACAACCACCGGTACCTTTACCGGATCTCTGCGTATCGTCTTAAAAACGCATTCGGAATATTGTCTGGGTGAGGTACCTTTTTATCGTTAATGCTTCAAAGCAATTTAGAGATACCATTCTTCGACATAACGAGATCCGGGATTTCTGACTGATAAGAAACATAGGCATGGTCTTCCGATGGGTCGCGTGACACAGTAAAAGCGGACTGAAAGTCTTTGTTATGTTGAGCTGCAATTCGAAGGGGACAGGAAATAGCTTCAATATTAACTGTAACTTGCGAAGTCACCTCCTTATATGATCCGAAGAGGCGCCAAAAGTTTTGTTGGGATTCCTTCAAGAATCGTGAGCCCTGAATGAGCTATCTTCGTAGACGTTTTCATTCGGCGTTTTCTTCAGGAGTTTGTTTTTCGTTTTAATTGTAGTATTTCCATCGTAATCCCAGGATGAACCCTCTTTGCTCCCACGTTTCTTAATGGGACGAAATTATATGCACAGTTGGATACAATAGCCTTAAATTTTCCCCATAGCTTACTGACATCAGAGAGTTGATTAAAATCATCAAAATGCCATTCTAGGTAGTCGAGAATAGACACATTATCCTAGTTTAGAAAATCTTGAACCACATTTCCCAGACGGGTATTTTAGGACTGGCGACTTAGAAAGTTGGATAGTGAATACCAGCATTTAATGATCAGAGATCCCGTCAATAACATCGACCTCACCAGCTTCGATCGCATTACTAACAAAAAGCAGATCTAACGCTGCTTGGCTTGTGCGTGATACTCTAGTTGGGGCGTTAACTAGCTGTCGCATATTAAAACAGAGAGATATATAACAGAGGTTCAAAGGATGCGACTTCAGTTTTATCTAATTTATCGGATGTCCAATCAATATTAGGCAGGTTGAACTCTCCGGTTAAAATAACCTTAGTTTAATCTGTGAAGTGCAGTGCCACAAACAACATAAACAAATAGCATGAACAACCTACACTTAAGAAATAAAGTCATAAAATTCGTGACTGTAGATCTAGCACGCCCAATGCACAACTGAAAACAACGTGAGTGAATTGAAAAGTTCACAATTCAGATGAATACATTCGCGGACTGTAAAAGTAGAATAAAAAAAAAAAACGTCTAAAAGCATCAGTGCGGCAGCTGAGCTCACGTGCACTTTTTCATGATCGCTTCGTGGCCGAATGAAATAAGGAACCTTCATAAATATAGTTTTATTATTGCCCGTTTTTCTGTTTCATAAATGTATGAGTTGTGGGAAAATACGTTTCGATACCAAAATTGCCGACACTCGACAACACATCCCTATTAACCATTAGTGTATATGTATATTACGGTTAAACTCTGGAGACAAACGTGACCAGAGTTGGGACTATCGTAAATACAGTACTTAAGATACTGTATTTCAATTACTGTTTGCGGTAATTTTATATCTTGCAAAAAAATTGATGGAAAGTATTTCCTAGTCTTTCTTAACTACATTTTTTAGCATCTTTTACTCATTACCTCAAATACACCTTTAAGCCTAAAAACATAATTTTCGCTGGAATACTTTACGGGAATAGGAATCGGGAGACACGAGCGCCAAGACTAATCAATTGCAAGCATGACGCAGAAGCGCCCGAACGCAGAACGAGAGAGTAGTCAGGACCAGAATGAAGAGTCAAAATGCAAAAGCAAAAAAAAAAAAATATAGAAGGAAATGAAGAGAAGATCCCCAAAAGGCAAGAGGTGCTTTGCTTTGATTTTGTATGTTTCACCATCACCAGGGCAATAATGTAAGTTTTTTTTCCCAGTCTGGTACTTCCGGGAGTGCTGTTTTTGCCGCAAACAGCTGTGGAAGAACGGTGATAGACCAGCCTTTTTATGAGGACAGATATTTTTACAAATAACGCAGAAAACAAAATAAGAGTAGGATGAGCTCTTAAAATGCAAATAAAAAAAAAAACATTTACAAAGTTGTGCGTTCTCCTGAACGTCCTTTTGGAGTTAAATAATGAGGAAAAATAAAGAAAACAACAACCGCGAGAAAGAGAGCACTGCACTGCTTCTGTTTCCCATTGATCACTTTTAAGTCTTCTAAAGCTTAGTCATATCTGAGTGCGATCTTTTGGTAGCCTACTTGAGAAATCCGCGCAAGTGCCATGCATAACGTGCATGATCCCTTCATGCTATTCACTGATTTTTCGTGGTATCTCAAAGTTCTGTAGTTTAACTCCAAATATAGTGACCATGGTCCTTAGTAAAACGGTGCGTTTAAATTACGCGTTACAAAAACCACGAGATGTGATTTTCGAGGGCGTGATTATTGCTATGAGGCTACCTATTTCTGCTCATCTGTTTAAAAATATCATCATGTATCATCGACCAGGGACGCTACTTCTTCGACTTGAACTGCACATAATAGAACTGCGATTTTGTTTTGGTTACTTCTATTGTTTGGTAAAAAAAGAATCTGGGGCCACTGAAGCCAATACAAATTAAGAAATGCGCAAGTATCTCTCAAAGTGATTGAATTAACTTTCGAATTACTCGCACTATACTCAGGATATTTTGCTGGGATGGTAACTTGAGTAGTAGTTTAAATACTTTATACAGGAGCTATTCAGTAACTTATCTTAAATGCTTTTGTGCAATATCGTGCCCAACACCTCACGTAACGCAGTGTAACACAAAAAGAGTGACGTTTGATGTCGCGTGACTTGACGTCACACGGCACTACGAAAAACCACGTCACCATGTCACTTGGTGTGACGTCACGTTGCATCATGGCAAACCAAGTAGCTTCCGATTACGTCATGCGATTTGATGCCAGAATCTCAAGCCGGCGTATCACGTCACGTTACACAGAATGGGACCTGTGTTTATGTGACGTCACGATGTCCCGTCATTGTTTTACGTGACGACCAGTACTGTTTCCAATATAGCAGTTTTTTCGTAAAACTTAACGGTTTTATCAGCTGTTTAGTGAACAAATTGACTTTTTCCGGGCGTTGAGATTCTTTTAGCATTTTTTAAGTCATGTTAGCGAGGTTTTTTTCTCTGGCAATCTAAAATGCTCTTGAATTTACATTTGTTAGCCCTAATGACTTAATTTATTTTGTAAGTTAGAGTCATGGGGGGCTGAGGACCAGTCAAGCTGCTTGGACAGCTTTTTTTCCTCAGCCCCCACCATGCTTATACATGGTAAATAAAGCTATTATTATTATTATTATTATATTTGCTTTCTCACAGCAAAACCCTTTTAGTTAGGAGAACGCTTGCGACGACATTGGAATATTATGGAAATAAAAGTGACACATTTTTAAACATGATTTCAGCTGAATTGTGCGTGGATACATAAATACGTTTTTTTCAAGTCGGCCAGATAAAATGGGTTCAGTTAACTACGCACAAAATTAAAAAAAAACACACGTGGGGGATATAATATTTTAAACTTCAAGTCGAGTTACTGCAAGTTTCAAGCAACGTTAGAGAGGTCAGATACCTCTACTGGAAACTATAACTTCTTACAAAGCATGTGAATAGGACCAAAAAATGTTTAAGTTACACCACATATTACACCAAAGATAGAAACGACACAGGTGTACGTCGGCAAGCAGGTGTGGTAAGGAAACACCTGGTAACAGTAAAATCATGCTATGGACATCATTCTAGTCATGGCAGCGGCGCGCCTTAGTCAAGGCGCGCCGCTGCCTTCTACAAATTATTTTACTTATTGAGCTTTTTTTACTAATTAAAGCAGTAAATTATTTTAAAATGACCGGATCTCCACGTGGTGAATGATGTTGATTGGGGCGAAGCTCGGGGGGTGCTGATGATACTAATTTTATTGTTCATAGGTAGTGCTGAGTTCCGAGTTGCGTTTCGACTTCTTTATTACTGCTTTAAGTTCGGTGAAATGCAGAGCCATGCATGCTAAGTTTAACGCTATTATATACGCATTCGACCGCAGCGCCCTTTCCTGTATAGACGTTGAACGGCTACATGCAACGTTTCATCCATGACACCCCCAGCTCTTGAGTTACTGCCCCATCTCAGAGCCCCCTACTCTTCCCGCAGTTGTGGCCGAGTGGTTAAGGCGATGGACTTGAAATCCATTGGGGTCTC
This sequence comes from Ixodes persulcatus, assembly GCA_013358835.2. Taxonomy (NCBI): domain Eukaryota; kingdom Metazoa; phylum Arthropoda; class Arachnida; order Ixodida; family Ixodidae; genus Ixodes; species Ixodes persulcatus. The sequence continues at coordinate 23,096 of JABSTQ010007780.1, forward strand.
CCCGCACAGCTCCGAATCCTGTCGACTGCGCAAACATTTTTTTTTTTTTTGTGAGGACGCACGCCGGAAGGACGGACGGACAAGGCTAGACCCTAAGGAGCTGCACCACTAAATGTCATGAATTCACTTTGCCTGAAATAGAGCAATGATATGGATTTATGAGGGTTTGCGTTGTGTGTTTTTAATTATTTAGTTCACAACACTGGTGACGATTGTCACGTTGAGGACGTCACGTCAACATCGTCCGGTGAATCTAGCGGTGCAGACATTCTGCCAACGTTTGCGGGACATCGGTCCGCTTAATTTGCGGGCATGTAATGGCCTTTTTGTGACGATTTGTTGGCGTTCGATTTTTTTTTTGACGACAGGTTATATTTACCTTTAGGATTTCAGGCATTAAAGGGGCACTAAACCACTTTCTATGATAGTCCATTTATTGCCATAAATGAATTTATATGATCTAAGCATCCATAAAAAAACATTAAATTCATGCGTGGCCCATTTTGTTTTATTAAAATCGGAATCTAAGTAGAATAAAACACCCGCATAATGGCGATGACGTCACGTGCAGTCCTTATATATATATTTGCACGTAATGCGGCGTGACGCACGTTTTGCTTAGTAGTCGTAAAGTTGTGACTAGGGATGTCACACACCTACGGAGGGCCGATTTCTACCACATTCAAGCTTTTACGAACTTCTGACGTAAAGTTCGAAAAAGTTCGATTGAGGTTCGACTATCATGCGCTCACATAATAATCGAAAATGGAGAACGAGCTACGCCAGATGGCAGAGGAGGGTTACAGAATAACTATATCATTCAAAGATTTAGTGTCTGTTTTTATATCAAAAATCGCGCCAAGATGGCGCCAGACAAACACCTATTTGCTGACTGCTCCGGGAAAAGTTTAGGTCGGCAGCATTACCTTGAATGTTGCGGCGACTCTGACCAGTGGTTTCATTGCTAATATAAAAATGGAAACGCAGACGAATGCGACGTGCTGATGTGCAGCGGACGAAGTAAGAACAAATAAATGCACAATATGTACCCGACGGCGAAACTCGATAAGTGACACGCCCCTCTTTTTGGAAGAGGCCGACGGTGCCAAAAAACCCAACCAGTGATTGCGACGGTGAGAATGAAAACAAGCTTCTCAGGATTGTGGAACTAGTCCTCGAGAAAGTGGACAAGCTTACCGCGACAGTGTCATCTCAAAGGCAAGTGATTGCTTCGCTACGTGACCAAAACGAAGAACTTGGAGCCGATGTGACTAAAACACTGAATGCTATAAACCAACTGTGGGCTGGAATCAAAAAACCCTCTTTCGCGCCCCGAGATAAACATCCGAATACCTTTTCGGGCGTTGTGCAGGCAGGTTCAGGACCCGGCAGATCAACCAGCACTTTCGCACGCACAGTCTTGTCACGAAACAACGCGAGGACAGCCTTGAACCCCATAGCCACGATGTCCCACGACAAGAGAAGTCAACGGTGCTACACCGACCAAGCAACGACAGATGAACCCGATGACGGTTTCACTGTCCTGAGACGGAATAAAAGTACAATGAGATCCGGCATATGCAAGTCTTTGACCATCTCGAGTGGTCTTCGCCGACGAAAATTTCTGTTCTTGACATGCCTTCACCCGAACACAACATCTGAAAGTGTATGTCAACTCCTGGTTTCAGTTACGGAGGCAAACGGTTTTCAATGCACCAGGCTACGAAGTAAGTTCAACACTTATGCATCATTCCACATTGCGGTAGACGATGACAAGCTGGACATCGTCAGGGACCTTGAACTGTGACCTGACGGCTGTCTTTTTTGGCCTTTCTACGGTCCGCTAAAGGACAGTATGCGTTTAAGTCAAGGAAATAATCAGCGCAGCAGTGGCAATGAATAGATCACGCAAGTTATTTTACTACCAAAACGTCCGTAGCATACGCGGAAAGGCTGCGATATTCAGGGAAAATTGCCTTGTTTCCGATTGCGACATTTATTGCAATACCGGAACGTGGTTGCTAGATGATATTTCGAGTGTCGTGTATTTTCCCTCCCAGTACGTAATTTTCCGCGGAGATAAAGATTACAAACGTTGCAAGCAAATTCTCTGGAGCCGCCTGCTGATAGCGATACGAAGTTATCTGAAATCTTTCTGCAGACCTGATTTAGAGAGCTACCAAGAGTGTGTGTTAATCGAAATTAGTGTTGACGGTCAGCCCAATATCCTCTTGAGAAATTACAACCTTCCCCTCAATGTAACTGCAATACTTTTAGTTCAACTATCCACCATACTTTGAACACGATATATTTTACAAATTACCGTGTTTTTATTACTGGCGATTTTAAACTGCCCCATATGAACTGGAACACTGTCGTAAACTACAGTAACTCAGAGGTGCGCCGGAAAGCTAATTATCTGTCCCAACTTGTAAACTTTTTCAAATTGCTCCACAAAAATACTTTTGTGAACTGCAAGGGCGACCTATTAGACCTGTTCATCACGAATGTCAATGAGTGCACACTCGGAGGGGCCAGGGTTTCACTGGTTCCGACAGACACCTGGCAGGTTCCATTTGAGGTAACTTGGATGATATTTTGTAAACGGGGCCACGCGTGCCCGCGACCGACAGCGTTTTCGAACTCGAAGGAGAATTATGTAGGATTCTGGAAAAGTAGATTGTTAGTTATCACGTCATCTGAAGTGACGTAAACTCACAAGTATCAATAATTACAGACATAGTCACAACAGCAATGAAAATGTTTATCATGCTCTCTAAATAAGATAAAAATAATCACTATTCGCCCGTCATCATATCCCCCATTCACGCTTAAAAAGCTCGAATGGAGGATATGATGACGTCAATTTGTTTGCGTGTGCTCGCGCACGCCGGCAGCTGCTTACTCATGGGAAGATAGTGCGCCGCTTATTATAGACACTGAAATGTTCGGTTCACAATCCCTTTAAACTCTATGATCAAGTCCAAATCTAACCATACGCCACTTAATGAACTTCAGATTGGGTGAGGCATTTTCAGTGGAGGTGACATGGAAGATAATATCAATGATTATTTTATAAACGTTGGTGCACACAATCGCTTAGAATACCACGTCATCGACTATTTTTACACAAGCCCACCTAGAACATACTATTATGCTGAATCCTGTCACTTCTTTTGAAGTTGAGACAGTTATAAAAACACTAAAAAGTAAAAGCGCTTGCGGGGATGGTAACATCAAAGCTGAACTGATCAAATACATATCTTCTATTATAAGTGGGCCCTTGCCACATAATATGAATCTTATATTTGAAACTGGTAGTTTCCCACATGCCTTAACAACTGCGGGAGTAATTATACGTCTCTTTTTTTCTGGTACCTCCGTAGATGAAATAGAACAAGAGGCTAATAACTACCTACGAGATTTAAACAGATGGCTCGGCATAAATAGAATACAATTAAATGCTGCAAAAACAAAGTATGTGTTATTTATGCCAAAAATAAACAAAATAATAAACTTCCATGTTCGACAATAAACAACAGCATTATAAACCATATAACTGATTGCAAATTCCTACGGGTATGGTTTAGTGACAAACTATCTTGGACAACACAAACTGAGCGTATAAAAAGTGACCTCTCTAGAACAGTACGAATAATTTATAAGGCAAAAGAGCTCTTACCGACATAGTTGGAGGTACAAATATCTACAACCCCTTTTTTTCAAAAACTTCACTACTGTTTACTAGTTTGGGCACCATGGTTAAAACCAACTATAATGGACTTATAAGTTTACAAAAACGTATCTTAAGAATAATGGCCAACTCGAATCACGCTATTGAAGCCGAAAGCCTATTCAAACATTAAATATCTATCCACTTTCTAAGCTTTATCATTAAGCTTGTACTGCTTATTTAAAAAAACGGAGTAAGCGGCTTTGACCTCATTCCTCCAAATCTGTCTGAATATAATTTAAGGGAAAGAGGACATACAGACTACCATCTATTAAGACTAACTACGGCAAACCAATGGTCAATTTTGGGTTCCCCAGCTCCCAAATGCAGTCGGCAATACATTCACAATTACTGGAAACCAAAGTACATTTAAAAAATGTCTACGCTTCTTTTTAATTGCCAATGAGTTAATCATTTTGTTGATATATTGAAATACATTTTTGAGTATTCTAACGAGCATTTTTGGTGAATCCGTTTTTATTACAAATTTGTATGTATTTATTTATTTATTTATTTTAGTACACTCGAGGCCCTGAAGTTTTACAGAGGGGAGTAGGACAAGTTAAATATGGAATACAAACAATATACAAACACTAAAAGCCAAGAACTAAAATGTCTAAAAAAATGTGTAAACAAGTTTAGAAATTAGAGAAGAAGGCAAACAAACAGAGAAAAATATTAAGATATGTAAGCACTCACCGCACTTTTAAATAAGGCAAAAGACGGTATGTTTACCAATTGCACGGTAAGGCGCTTTCACCCTGAAGATGTTTTGGGAGTAAAAGAGTTATAATAGGCTGAGGCATTGCAATGAGGAACTCCGACTTTAAATTGATGATCTACGAGCGGTGAGATGAAAACAGGTTTTAACATTGGTTTGTTTTGTAGTGAAGTATTGGAATGATACATTTTATAAAAAAGACGCAAACGAGATATTTTGCCTTGTAATGAAAGAGCAGGAAGTGATAAATTAGGTTTCATAGTTGAGACACTGGATGTGCGATGATAGTTCGTAAATATAAGACGGGCACCGCGGTTCTGTAGGGCTTTAAGATCAGCCACGAGAGTTGAGAGACACGGATCCCAGATTGATGCGGCATAGGCTAGTTAGGAAAGGACAAGGGTTTTCTACATGAGTACTTTTAGGGACAGTGGGACTAACCTAAAGTTTCTCTTAAGGTAACCAAGATTGGAGTTAGTGTTGGCGATAATCTGGTCAATATGCTTTTTCATTGACATGTAAGAATGATGTGAACTCCAAGATACTTGTAGCATGGTATAGTTTGAAGAGGAATTTCAAAAATTGAGTAAATGGAAGATTTAGTAATTCGACGGGAGGTTTTCATCGCTTTACATTTTTTAGTATTAAGGGACATTTGCCGGAAATCACACCATTCAGAAACAGCTTGTAAGTCATTTTGAAGAAGGGTGTTGTCAGTAGTATTAGTGACTTCTAGATAAATTACACAATCATCAGCGAGGAAGATAATAGATGATGATACACACAATGGTAAATCATTTACGTAAATTAAAAACAACAAGGGCCCCAATACGGACCCTTGCGGTACACTAGGAGGAACAGGTTTCATAGAAGATTTTACATTGTTAGCATGCACGACTTGAGAACGATTAGTTAAAATATATGTAATCCAAGACAGCACGTTCGGACCGAGATTAAGTTGACCGAGTTTAAAGAGTAAGCGTTCATGAGGAACTTTGTTGAAAGCTTTGCAGAAATCTAAAAAAAACCAAAACAAAAAAAACAGTGGATCTGGTATCAACGGTCAAGTATGGAAAGCACATGATTAGTGAAGGTCAGTATTTGAGTCTCACGGGAAAGGGATTCATGAAAGGCATGTTGGGATGAGAAAAAGAATGAATTAAAGTCTAAATAGTTAACCAAATGAGTGACATTTATGTGCTCTTAAAGTCAACATGGTGTGCTGATTAAGGAAACGGGGTGATAGATAAGTGGACTAAGTTTTCCGCCATATTTATGAAGTGGAATCACCGTCCCTATTTTTCACTCCTCAGGCAATACACGAAAAGTAAGATATTGTTCAAAAATGTTGAAAAGTTAAATTAAGATAGAATTTTTAGTATTCTTAAGGAGTGTGGAGGTGACACTGTCAACTCCAAAAGACCATGATGTTTTAAAATTATCAATCGACTTTACAATCTTGTCATAGTGGGAGCGGGCATGGGAGCAACAGCAAGATGCGGTCGACTAACGCCTACTGCTTCGTACTTGTGCGTATTCTGTCCGTGCCGCATTCCTTGGCGGGCCATGCCCCGTTCCAGCCTGTGAACATCACAACCGAGTTCGTTGCCTGGCATGTGCCGAGTCAGGCGGGTGACGCCGATGGATTGCCGAGCACCATCACCGACTTTTTTATCTTCAATCCGTGCTGGGTTGGCAAGTCTTCGCTATCAGCGTCATCAACATCATCGAGCATCGATGTTCGGTTTCAGGAGGGATAGAAAACTCGATAATAACTTATTCGTGATCACTCAGTGCATAGAGATAGCAATGAAAAGTCAAAGGCCATTACGGGTAGCATTTCTGGACATCAAAGGGGAATATGACAAGGGGAATCAGGGAAAAAACTCTGGGACCAACTGAAGGAATAGGGGCCAGGCGGAACCATGGTTAGGTTTCTAGAACGTGTTTATACGAAGAATGGAGTGGTTATAACATGGGAAGCCGAAACTACAAGACCAGCAGCAATGAAAGGAGGACTTAGACAGGGTTTCCCATTGTCTCCCCTGCTCTTTATGGTATACCTCAGTGGGATGAAAAAAAAATTAGAGCAGTGCAACCTAGGTTTCGACCTGAATTACATGGAGGAAGGACTTAAAGTAAATCAAGTATTGCCAGGGTTAATCTAGGCAGACCACATTGTACTCGTATCAGAAAGTCGTGAGGCAATACAGGAACTGATTATGATTTGCAGCAGGGAAGGGGACAGTTTAGGCCTAAAATTCAGTAGGGACAAGTAGGGTATAATAGTTTTCACTGACAAGAAGGGGGAACCCCTGGAGATATAGAACATATAGAAACGTACAAATATCTGGGCGGATGGTTAAGTGCGAGAAGAATATGTCTAAAAGAGTGTGAATATATTTTAATAAAGAAGGGGAAACAAGATTCAGCTATTACGAAACACAGGGCACTCTGGAACTATAAGATATATGTAGTCATTAGGGGTGTGTGGAAGAAAAGCCATGGTGTGAGGACTGTCTTTTGGGAATGCGGCATTGTGTAGGAGGTCAGAAATCCAGGCAGGTTTAGAGATACAGCAAATGAGTGTGGGTAGGTTGGCACTGGGGGCACATGGGAATACACCGAATGAGGGAGTACAGGGGGATATGGGTGTTGCATCTCTCGAGAGTAGAGAAGCGATCAGTGAAGTAAAATTTCAACAAAGACTATCTGAATTTGGGAATACGCGGTGGGAAGCGAATGTGTACAAGTATCTATATATAATAAGTCTAAACACTAAGTGGACAAACCGAACCCGCAAGCTGAGATATAAATACATTCAACGACATGGGGCCGATCAGAGTATATCAGTAGAAAGGAGATTAAAGGAAACAAAGAGGAAATTGTGGAAAGAGAGAATGCAGGGGAAATCAGCTTTAACAGAATAGAGGGCACAAAAACAAGTAATAAAGAAGGAACAGTTGTATTCTATTTCATTGTGGAGGTCATTACTGTTTGAAGCTAGAACGGGGGTGCTAAGGACTAAAACATATAGGGCTAAATTCTAGGAAATAGATACTTTATGCGACATATGCAACCGCGAAAGGGAAACTTTAGAACATATAATTTTAAGTTTCACGGGGCTTGGTGCCACCCTCTTGGAGGGGATGACTGCGGATTTGGAGGGGGCACTGGGATTCGTATACACGGATGGACGAATGAATAGAGAAAAAGTTTGCGGTTACTAAGGGGGATTGGAAGATTGGTGGAAAATATCTAGGGAGGGGTAAACATACCGATAAAAATAAGCAATGGAAACACTTTAAAAGGGGTAAGGGGTAGGGGAGGGTTGTGCTGGAACAAAATGTATACAAATTTAGAAAAAAGGGATGACGAAATGTTGGGCTAGGTGGCGCAAGCTGCCGCCCGGTACAAAGGGTATAGCCATTACCATCCATTCATCCATTCATATAAGCCAGCGCGAAAGCGTTCGACCGTGTAGTGGGCATGGGAGCAACAGGAAGGTGGGGTTGACTAACGCCTACTGCTTCGTACTAGTGCAGGTTGGTGCCATTTCTCCTCTGCATGCCAGTAGCCAGGTAAAATCCTTCTTTTTGTGTTCACATACCCACGAACACTTGCTTTAGTTTCTTGCGAGTGTTTTGATGTCTTAAAAGTACTGCTTGTGTCTTGCGATATTGGAATGAACCGCGGAGCAATGAGTGAGCCTGAGGTTCAGCAATTTAATGCAATGTTTCAACTGTTGGAAGAGCTCAACAAGTGCTCGATCAAGTCAGAAAAAGAGCAGGCTTGTTTGATTATATCCGTAAATGAGTTAAAAACAAAACAAGCATTGATTAAAACTAAGTTAAGCGCTATCGACGAACGATTGGCGGTAGTGGAAAATGGAGCGTCCCGGCCTAACGAAGCTCAGCAAGAATTGTGCGCGGTGCGGCGGGGTATTGGTCATGTGCAGGATGACGTTGTTTCACTGCGTTCTCGTATAGATGAGATTAAAGAGAAGAAGAAGAAGAAGAAGAAGAAGGTTTTTATTTCGCAAATTTCATATGTACAAATGCTGTGAATGGCATCTGAATCCATAGCCACAAGGCTAGCTTTGGATCCATACAAAAAATTCATTTTTTTTTCAATCCAAGTCAGGAACGGTGCGAGAAATACGCTAAAAAATGCAAGAGTGTTAAAATATGAAATAAAAGCAAAGATGCGAAGCAAAACAAATGTATAAAACTTCGGACCTATTCAGGGAGTCAAGAAACTACATGAATACATATTATGTTCAACAGAACAAACAAAGATTCGAAACTGTATAAAACTTCGGACCTATACTGGGAGTCAAGAAACTACATGAATACATATTATGTTCAACAGAACGAACAAAGATTCAGCTAGGTGAACTATAAATGTCAGACATTATATAGATTTTTATTGATTGTTCCTTTTGTGTCAGACATTTTATTGAGTGAGGTAAATTATTTCATATTTTTGCCCCAATAAAAGAAAGGCTTCGACGTCCATATGTGTTAGATATTTTAGGCAAGTTAAGGTTACTATTGTTAGCATGCCTTGTATTTCTATTAGGAATACTCAGAATAGAAGAGTGGTACGAAGTGTTTGTATTTATTACCCTTTTGACCAGTATTGCAAGTTTGTGATCTCTGGCTTGGATAAAGCGCATGATGTTAAGTTCTTTAAAAATTGGCGAAGACGGGGCAGTTCTCGGTGCTGATGCAATTATGCGCATGGCCCTATTCTGTAATACTATAATAGGTGTACAGTACGATATTAGATTGTCCCGACGCGATAGAGATCGCGTCGGGACAATCTAGTCTTTCATGGGTTTGTTGATTGTTCATACGATGCTCATCCCGATCTGGATGAGCATCGTACCGGCGTGCGGTCGTGTACCACTACTGCGTGGTGCACGTTATAAACCCCAGGCTAGCGGTTGTACTGCACTGGCTAAATTGCTCATCTACAGTTAGTGACTCGTCGTAACTTTGAAAAGGGCTGACTTGAAAGGGCTGACGTTGTATAAATATCCACAAAACCCCAATTCTTAATATTATTTTTCCATCAGAAACCTGGGCTCAGATTGAATAAAAAGTTATCGCTGGTCTTTCCACTTGGGAAATCTCTGCCGACTGCATTGCACGTGCTCACAGATTCGGCTATTTAAAAAAAAAAGAAGATAAATGTCTTCCGGTAATTGTAAAAGTTTAATATTTCAAAGCGAAAGACCAGATTCTGCAATTCAGAGCTGTCACAAAAGGGAAAGGTTTATCTATAATTGAAGATTTTTCAACTGTGAACCGACTTGCGAGATCAAAGCTGATTGATTTTGGAAAGTCACTGGGATCCGTATTTTCCTTGCGTTATAATAAATAACACGTTAACAACAAGGTATATGCTTACGATCCGAGGGAAGACTTGGTTCACGAGGTTATTACTTCTAGTGCACGGCGTATTATTGGTAATCACGATGCTGACAGTCATGACCCGATCGAAGGGACATGAAGCTAGGTAAGAGCGGGGATTGGGTCGCAGCGTTCCTTCAGAGCACGTAATATATCAGTTCTGTTTAGTGATGTTCGGAGCGTCATTCACTGTCCAGAGGATCTGAGTTATGCAATTGATTCCAGTGATTGTGAAATAGTTGTTCTCACGAAAACGTGGCTATCTAGTGAAATTCAAAACAGTGAAATATTTAACTGCCATAAACGGTTTATTGTATATCGATATGATAGGAGGAGTAAACTTGACAGTGTGGTACACATTGCCGTTGTGAACAACATTGCATCTTCAATCATCGATGTATGTAGCCAAATTGAAACTGTCTGAATCGACCTGTGTGTAAACCACAAGCGAATGATATCGGGTGCGTGTTACCACCCTCCAAGTGCAAGCAACGTTTTCTGTGAAGATTTACATGACTCACTCAATAAGATAATCACTCGCTTTCCTACTTCGCCCATCATTTTTATGGGTGATTTTAATTTCCCTACCACGGTGTGGTCTGGAATTTCCCCAGTTGCTCAGTCACTTTCTTTGGAAAGCAATAATTTTGTAGATTTAAGTTCTGATTATAGTTTTTCGCAATTGGTAACCAAAGACACACGCACTACCAGCTCATCAGCAAATATAATAGACATTATCCTAAAAACATGCCCGAAGTTAGTCTCGTCTTATTACAATTACCGGGTCTAAAAGACCATTGCCTATTACATTTTCATATAAAAATGCCTTCGGCGGCTGTACCAAATACCTTCAAACGTGTACGAGACTACGTTAAAGCTAACTTTGAGGCAGTTCATAGGAACCTGTGCACTTTTATCGAAACTTTTTTAGCCTTAATCGACTTTTAAATTTGCATATTTCTCTGAGGAAGGTGTATTCCAATTCAGACGTGCCATGGTTTAATAGAGCGCTCAAGAATTGCGTAACAAGAAGAAGCGCATATTTCGTCCCGCGAAAGAGGTTTTGACTGGTCGACGAATGGGTCGCTTATTACACTGCTGCTGATTCAAACAAACTGTTGTACATCAGGCCAAAAATATATTTTTTCACTGCATTTTACCGTCCACGTTAATAAATAATCCTAAGCAGTTTAGGAATGTCACGAATGGAAACAGTAAAACTCCAGTGGCATTGAAGACCGATGATGGTAGTCTCATTGCTAGTGTGAATTGCGCTAATATTCTCAAAAAGGTATTTGTAAGTTGTTTCTGGGTCCCTTCAAGCTCTCCTACTTCCGACTGCATATCTTATCACTACCTGCCAATGTATTCGCTAGCGGTTGATATTGAAGGCATTGTTAAAATAATTGATTCCCTCAAACTTTCATCATCAGCAGGAATCGACTATATTAATAGAAAGTTCCTAAAAACACGAGGATGTATACATCAATTTTTCTCTCTGCTATATTTACTCATTCACTACACTTATGTGTTTAGCTGATGATTTGACCACTTTAGTAAATTATTAGATTCGAACTGTTTCTTTTGGCCACTTCAACATGGTTTTCGGAAATCATTCTCATGCGAAACACAGCTTGAATCGTTCACACATTACCTTCATACTATACTTCCCCTCCGGTCAAATATAGAGTGCATCTTCTTAGATTTTTCAAAAGCTTTTGATAAAGTGTCTCACAAACGACGTCTGTTAAAAACTCCGTAAACTAAATATCGACCCTAAAGTTATCACCTGGATGATTCTTTCTTGACTAATCGCAATCATTTGGTTATTATGAATGACTCCAGTTTCACTTTAGTTTCTGTCACTTCAGGAGTACGGCTGGGTTCATTCTTAGGACCTCCGCTATTTTTTAATCTGTATCAATGACTCATATTTCATCCAATATTTCACTATTCGCTTATGACTGCATCCTATACAGCGAAGTAACTAATAACCTTGACTCAAGACAGTTACAGAATGATATTAATGCAGTGTCACTTTGGTACGAATCATGGTATTCTACCCCGCAGGGGGCGTCTGTGAAAGCAGGTGTTTGGAGAGGGGCGTCTCCACGGACCCCGAGCCCCGCAGGGGGCGCCTACACCGTAGGTGTTTGGTGCTTGGTGAGTAGCGCCACCACGAACCCAGCCACGTGGGCCACCACTACCCGTACGCAGGGGGCACCTGCCTTGGTAGGTGCTTGGTGAATGGCGCCACCGCGAACCGCGAACCCCGAGCTATGTAGGTTTACCCACCCACGCCTGGCTGTGTGTGGCTTAACCTGTGTCCGGGAAAAAGGGGACCCTGGTGGTTGAGCTGAGCCCGGGGTATGTTTGGACCCTTCGGGGCCCACAGGGCGAAGCAATACACCGCTTCGGCCCTGCTTCTCGTAGACGGGTGTCCTGGCTTGGCCCGACCAGGATGATTCAGTCAGTCGCCACTTCTACTATCCTCTCCCATCTTTCACCTTTGTCTTCTCCTTCTTTTCACTCTTCTCATTTCTCTTCTTTCCTTTTTCAACTCTTTTGGCGCCAAGGCCTAACCTTGGGTGGCGACAGACCCCTTGTCCAAAACCACACTTGGTCATAGTACCTGGGCAGTGCTAATACAAAAATGTTCCAAAAGCCGGGAATCATGATTAAAAACAAATACCTCCGACTTGCGTAACAATACCAACAATTTATAGGTAGACGTTTCGTCTCCGATGCGGGAGACATCATCAGTGCAGCTAGGAACACCCGACTAGCTACCAACAACCAAAGGCTCGCTTCTTCCTTCTCTTCATCTGCAGCGCTGGTTCTGCCGACTTCTTCGTCCATGGCATACGGGAGACATCATCATCATCATCGAAAAACATTGTCGAGTTCTCGTTTTTTTGTTTTTTTTTTTTGTCCGTTGTAGATGTGAAGTTATATTGAAAGTTATTTCAGGATGTCGGTGTAGACGTCGGGGAGGGGGCCGCGGTTAGTGTTACAGGCGGATGGGTCACTGCGAATACACCATGATTCCAGAAATCTTCTGGGGCCCCACCGTTCTTCACGTGCCAGGGTCACAGCGTTCGCGAGGTCAAAAGTGTGACCAGTCGTCCAACAATGTTCCACCAGTTCAGTTTTTGATCTTGTGGCATGTGTTGCCTTCTCCACGTCTCTTCTGTGCTCTTTGAGGCGGGTACTCCGTTTGCGGCCGGTTTCTCCGATGTAACACTTGTCACAGTCCTGACAGTTCACTTTATATACCACACCACTTTGCGATTCAGGAGGGGTTGGATCCTTTGGCTTCGAAATGAGGTCACGTAATTTTATATGTGGCTTGAAGGTTGTTCGTATACCTAATGGAAGGAGGGACCGGCGAATAGATTCCGAGACGCCTTTTACATAAGGGATAGTCACCACGCCTGCTTTGTAATTATTAGTCGCTTTTGTCGCTTTTGTTCTTCCCTGCTGCATCTGTTTACGCGTGTTTTCAATAAAACCTTTTGAATACCCGCGCCTCAAAAGGGATCCGACAACAGTCTGAACTTCCGATGCTCGTAAATCTGAATTTGAAAGGGAAATTTTCTGCATCGGCTAATTAAAGTTCTTACAACAGCTCGCTTATGTTCCACAGGGTGATGAGAATTGAAACTCAAAAAGTTACCGGTATCACAAGGTTTACGATACACGGTGGTTTCAATATGACCGGTGTCACTTCGGCAAACAGTTACGTCCAGAAACGGTAGCGTGTTATTTTGTTCTACTTCTCGCGTGAACTGTATGGAAGGTTCAATGCTGTTTAGGGTTGCATGGAAGTCGTTGACGTGATCTTCATTTAAAATAACGAAAGTGTCATCTACGTAACGTCGATAGAATTTTACAGGGCATCCTTTTACCTCTAACGCGGTTTGCTCTATGTGTTCCATCACCAGATTAGCCAACGTCACAGATACCGGACTACCCATTGGGCAACCTTCAATCTGACGATAGAATTGTCCACGGAAGGTGAAATGCGACTGATTTAGACAAAAGCGCAAAAGAATGACAATATCCTCAACTGTAAGAGATGTCCGTGCCAAAAGTGTGGAATCATTGCGCAGGCGTGTTTCGGCAACTTCCACTGCGAGAGTGGTCGGAACATTAGTAAACAAAGATATGACATCAAACGAAACCATTACATCTCCCTTGTCCAAAAAATGACCTCGAATCAGGTCAACAAATTCTCGAGAGTTTATAACTGTAACGTTGTTATTCCCTGTTATGGGAGAAAGCAGCTCTACCAGATACTTAGATAGGTTGTACGTGGGTGAACCAACAAACGACACAATCGGTCGTAGAGGATAATCGGGTTTGTGAATTTTGGGAAGGCCGTAAAGTTTTGGAGTACAACCATCGGAAGAGAAAAGGCGGCGGTAAATTGTGTCATCTAAGCGGTTCTTAAAAACGTTGTACGTGGGGGATGGGTCTTCTTAAAAAGAAGACCCATCCCCCACGTACAACCTATCTAAGTATCTCGTAGAGCTGCTTTCTCCCATAACAGGGAATAACAACGTTACAGTTATAAACTCTCAAGAATTTGTTGACCTGATTCGAGGTCATTTTCTGGACAAGGGAGATGTAATGGTTTCGTTTGATGTCATATCTTTGTTTACTAATGTTCCGACCACTCTCGCAGTGGAAGTTGCCGAAACACGCCTGCGCAATGATTCCACACTTTCGGCACGGACATCTCTTACAGTTGAGGATATTGTCATTCTTTTGCGTTTTTGTCTAAATCAGTCGCATTTCACCTTCCGTGGACAATTCTATCGTCAGATTGAAGGTTGCCCAATGGGTAGTCCGGTATCTGTGACGTTGGCTAATCTGGTGATGGAACACATAGAGCAAACCGCGTTAGAGGTAAAAGGATGCCCTGTAAAATTCTATCGACGTTACGTAGATGACACTTTCGTTATTTTAAATGAAGATCACGTCAACGACTTCCATGCAACCCTAAACAGCATTGAACCTTCCATACAGTTCACGCGAGAAGTAGAACAAAATAACACGCTACCGTTTCTGGACGTAACTGTTTGCCGAAGTGACACCGGTCATATTGAAACCACCGTGTATCGTAAACCTTGTGATACCGGTAACTTTTTGAGTTTTAATTCTCATCACCCTGTGGAACATAAGCGAGCTGTTGTAAGAACTTTAATTAGGCGATCAGAAAATTTCCCTTCAAATTCAGATTTACGAGCATCGGAAGTTCAGACTGTTGTCGGATCCCTTTTGAGGCGCGGGTATTCAAAAGGTTTTATTGAAAACACGCGTAAACAGATGCAGCAGGGAAGAACAAAGCGACAAAAGCGACTAATAATTACAAAGCAGGCGTGGTGACTATCCCTTATGTAAAAGGCGTCTCGGAATCTATTCGCCGGTCCCTCCTTCCATTAGGTATACGAACAACCTTCAAGCCACATATAAAATTACGTGACCTCATTTCGAAGCCAAAGGATCCAACCCCTCCTGAATCGCAAAGTGGTGTGGTATATAAAGTGAACTGTCAGGACTGTGACAAGTGTTACATCGGAGAAACCGGCCGCAAACGGAGTACCCGCCTCAAAGAGCACAGAAGAGACGTGGAGAAGGCAACACATGCCACAAGATCAAAACTGAACTGGTGGAACATTGTTGAACGACTGGTCACACTTTTGACCTCGCGAACGCTGTGACCTTGGCACGTGAAGAACGGTGGGGCCCCAGAAGATTTCTGGAATCATGGTGTATTCGCAGTGACCCATCCGCCTGTAACACTAACCGCGGCCCCCTCCCCGACGTGTACACCGACATCCTGAAATAAGTTTCAATATAACTTCACATCTACAACGGACAAAAAAAAAAAAACGAGAACCGACAATGTTTCTCGATGATGATGATGATGTCTCCCGTACGCCACGGACGAAGAAGTCGGCAGAACCAGCGCTGCAGATGAAGAGAAGGAAGAAGCGAGCCTTTGGTTGCTGGTAGCTAGTCGGGTGTTCCTAGCTGCACTGATGATGTCTCCCGCATAGGAGACGAAACGTCTACCTATAAATTGTTGGTATTGGTACGCAAGTCGGAGGTATTTGTTTTTAATCATGATTCCCGGCTTTTGGAACATTTTTGCATTTATTCGTACTGTGTACGGCATTGCTACCCTGGGACACCTGAGAGAGTACCTCAACCAGGCAACCAAGATTATCCGCTTGGAATGTCATCAACACTTCAATCGTGAGTGCCTGAATCACAATGTGATGCCTCTAGCTCTTCGTTGCCGGCCTCGTGTTGACACCCATTACGGCAGAAAACTGGCGCAAGACTTCAGCCGAAACTGCCTAAGGGCTCGGATCTTGGACAACAAGCAGAGGATCAACGACAGTCGGCACCGTCTCGCTGCAGCTGAGAAATGCCTGCAGCGGGCTCTTAAACCCGAAGACATGCACCACGTTTTTGGCGCGCGTAGGCAAGCTGAAGACTTGGAGAAAATCAAGCTCACGAACATCCACGACAAGAAATTATCACAACTTATACCCAAGCCCTCCACCAGACCAACTTCAACTTCCGTCTATAATCTGTCGTCTAAACAACTCTCGGACGGTCATGTAAGCCTTCTGTCAAAGGGACTAGATTTCGCTTTGGCCCCACGCGTTGTCGCCAAACGAGATATTATCGTTGAAATAGAAGAGAAGCTGCGTCATCTCCATGATAGCTCGGGGATTAACCTAGCACGCAGCCGTATAATGACTACTTTAAATAACGCAAAAACCACCCCGTCGAATCTGAATAAGCACGAACAAGCGGCACTACGGGACCTGAAGTCAGACCAATCAATCTTCGTCCTTTCTGCAGATAAAGGAAAGGGCACTGTTGTAATTGACAAAGAGACTTATTTTCGAAAAATGGATACCATCCTCCAGGACACTGCTCATTTTGTAATGTTACCACAGGATCCGACCAAAAAATCTGAAAGGGCCCTGGTGGACCATCTACGTGATCTGAAAAAGAAGAACCGCTTAGATGACACAATTTACCGCCGCCTTTTCTCTTCCGATGGTTGTACTCCAAAACTTTACGGCCTTCCCAAAATTCACAAACCCGATTGTCCTCTACGACCGATTGTGTCGTTTGTTGGTTCCCCCACGTACAACCTATCTAAGTATCTGGTAGAGCTGCTTTCTCCCATAACAGGGAATAACAACGTTACGGTTATAAACTCTCAAGAATTTGTTGACCTGATTCGAGGTCATTTTCTGGACAAGGGAGATGTAATGGTTTCGTTTGATGTCATATCTTTGTTTACTAATGTTCCAACCACTCTCGCAGTGGAAGTTGCCGAAACACGCCTGCGCAGTGATTCCACACTTTCGGCACGGACATCTCTTACAGTTGAGGATATTGTCATTCTTTTGCGCTTTTGTCTAAATCAGTCGCATTTCACCTTCCGTGGACAATTCTATCGTCAGATTGAAGGTTGCCCAATGGGTAGTCCGGTATCTGTGACGTTGGCTAATCTGGTGATGGAACACATAGAGCAAACCGCGTTAGAGGTAAAAGGATGCCCTGTAAAATTCTATCGACGTTACGTAGATGACACTTTCGTTATTTTAAATGAAGATCACGTCAACGACTTCCATGCAACCCTAAACAGCATTGAACCTTTCATACAGTTCACGCGAGAAGTAGAACAAAATAACACGCTACCGTTTCTGGACGTAACTGTTTGCCGAAGTGACACCGGTCATATTGAAACCACCGTGTATCGTAAACCTTGTGATACCGGTAACTTTTTGAGTTTTAATTCTCATCACCCTGTGGAACATAAGCGAGCTGTTGTAAGAACTTTAATTAGCCGATCAGAAAATGTCCCTTCAAATTCAGATTTACGAGCATCGGAAGTTCAGACTGTTGTCGGATCCCTTTTGAGGCGCGGGTATTCAAAAGGTTTTATTGAAAACACGCGTAAACAGATGCAGCAGGGAAGAACAAAAGCGACAAAAGCGACTAATAATTACAAAGCAGGCGTGGTGACTATCCCTTATGTAAAAGGCGTCTCGGAATCTATTCGCCGGTCCCTCCTTCCATTAGGTATACGAACAACCTTCAAGCCACATATAAAATTACGTGACCTCATTTCGAAGCCAAAGGATCCAACCCCTCCTGAATCGCAAAGTGGTGTGGTATATAAAGTGAACTGTCAGGACTGTGACAAGTGTTACATCGAAGAAACCGGCCGCAAACGGAGTACCCGCCTCAAAGAGCACAGAAGAGACGTGGAGAAGGCAACACATGCCACAAGATCGAAAACTGAACTGGTGGAACATTGTTGGACGACTGGTCACACTTTGGACCTCGCGAACGCTGTGACCCTGGCACGTGAAGAACGGTGGGGCCCCAGAAGATTTCTGGAATCATGGTGTATTCGCAGTGACCCATCCGCCTGTAACACTAACCGCGGCCCCCTCCCCGACGTCTACACCGACATCCTGAAATAACTTTCAATATAACTTCACATCTACAACGGACACAAAAAAAAAAAAAAACGAGAACCGACAATGATGATGATGTCTCCCGTATGCCATGGACAAAGAAGTCGGCAGAACCAGCGCTGCAGATGAAGAGAAGGAAGAAGCGAGCCTTTGGTTGCTGGTAGCTAGTCGGGTGTTCCTAGCTGCACTGATGATGTCTCCCGCATAGGAGACGAAACGTCTACCTATAAATTGTTGGTATTGTTACGCAAGTCGGAGGTATTTGTTTTTAATGATACTCAATTGGAATGTTTTTTCACTTTACACGAGCTTACTGACACTATACTTCGTCTCACCCTACGATGGACTAAAGGGAGGAGGAGGAAGAGGAAAACTTTATTCAAAAGCTCAGGTCCGAGCCGGACTAAAGGGAAAAGCTACGGACCGCCAGATCCAATCACGAGCCACTTAGAAATTGTGCGATATTTCGCTTTGATGCATGTATCGGTGCCCGCGTCTCAGACCACTGATGAGGGGACGGCTGGACAGTGGTTCAAATCGAAGAGCACTGAGTGACTCTACAATTTTACACCACAAAGAAAACCACGACATATAGGCTCTTTGCAGCGTCGAAGCTATCAAAATGATGCGGCGCTTTCGGATTCGTGCATTATTCGTCCACCCCTAATCAATGTTAAGCGTGTCATAGTATAGCGTGGAACGTGATTGGACCTGGCGGCCCGTGGCTTTGGCCTTTAGTCCATCGTAGGATGAGAAAAAGTATAGTGGGACTCAAGGTTAGTCGCACGCAACGCCACTGGCGAAGAAACTCCTTTGTTGCGGTGTAATTTCTGAGAGAAAAGCAATCATTTTCATTCAATCTCTCCTTTGCAAAATTTGATGACGTAAAGTGGGAATCGCAATACATCCATATGACAATATTTGAATACTGTTCATAGATTGGACCCGAGCATCGCGTGGGCACTCGATTTGGGCTCGTGATAATTACTAGCTCGAGAAGCATTCGGGTAGTGGCCCGTGTCCAATCGCTGCAACGACGACAATAGCCGAGCCATAACAATGTCTGGAACTCAGCGCGTGTCCTGTGCTTTGCCAACCCCAGCGCGTGTCTATGATCAACATTGGCAGCATATAATCGGCTCCAGATCACGTGGCCGCTTGTTCTGTCTGCGAGTTGAGGGGTTGAACGCTGCTCGTATTTTCTTAATTTTTTTACTGGGACTTATATTGCGTGGGGTGAAAAACAAACGCTTCTTTCATAGGTCATTAACGTCAAGGATCCGTTCTAAGCGCTATTTGCGCAAAGTACAAAAATTGTTGCATCGCCCCTTTAGAAAAATATCAAATCTTTCTTCGAGCTCACCGATGTCGGCCGGATACGTGGCCAGCAGGACGCCAATCTCGTTGATGATCTTTGTTGTGGCGGCTCGCAGGGTCTTTCGCTTCAGGAGATCAGAGCCCTCCTGGCTCGTGGTGGGAATGATCTGGCCGTTAATTCCCGGGTTTCGGCACCAAAAATTGTAATAATTCCAAGCTTTCTTTTTTGTTTTGCTACCAGACCATGTCTAACTATCTTTAGCTCGTCGAAAGTCAGGAAAGCGCACCAACACACATCTTTTCGGCTGCGACTCAGAGAGAAGACTCCTTTATTTTCTCAAACTTCAACAAATATACTGGTGGAAAGGGAAAGGGAAACCCCCGAAGAGGTGAGCGCTCCAAGCTGCTCAAGGCCGCCCGGGAAAGTGCTCGGTACGAGGGGGACACTTCTTGAGCACAAAGGAGCCCGCCGCGGGGTCTTCGACGACCACCAGGGCAGGAGGAAACGATGCACCACGTCGGGGGAAGGGGCGTCACACAAACTAATCAAAAACACGCTCGCGGACGGGGGAAAAGTCAACGAAAATACAACACCGATGTAACATCACTCTCTTGGGTTGCCCACCAATCTGGTGTGCTCGTACACCAGCATTGCTGGTGGCCACACCAAGCTGGTGTGCTCAATATGCCGACATTGCTGGTAGGCACACCAGCACTTCTGGTGTCATGCCATGATTCTCTGATGTCGCACCAGGATTGCGCGGTGTTTTTTCATTAGGGCGGGAGAGGAAAAAACGACTGGATGACGGTCTAATGACGCCTTTCCCTCACATAGCTGTTACCTTTCCATCAATCTGGAATGTGGAAAGGACTTCATAAAGGCGTGACGTTTGGTGTGAAGTTAACTGCTTGTGAATAGTTTGTAATACATTGTCAGATAATCTGGAGGGTTCCGGTGGAGGCAACGTTGTCGCGGACTGGAGGGAAGCTATATCAATGGAGATGTGGGGCTCTGCTTCTGCAATCGCCCTCCCGATAGGAAGTAGTATGGGTTGAAATGTATCGTTAGAAGCTGCAATGAGTGTCCTTTCATTATGAGACAGAGAGACGCAATGCGGAAGTAAACCACGAGGAAACAAGACGCGAGAGAGGGGTGTTACGAATACGCTTCCGGATAGTGGAGTCTGAGAAACTACTGTGACAACGGACGATGACAGGCCGGGTACAACCACATCTCCTGAAATGCGCAGTTCTGTATCAGGGATTGTTAGGGGAGCCAAACTATGTGCCGCGTTTCCCAACAAAAGCTGTGGAGCGATGCTTAAAATGTAAGAGCTGTGCTTAAAATGCAATAATGACGTACTTATCTCTCCATTGGAACATATCTTTAACCATTAGATAACAAAAGGTGTATATCCAGATTTATTAAAATCGCTCAAGTCTGCCCAATCCATAAATGTAGGAAAGGTAATGAACCTGTAAATTATAGGCCTATATCAGTTTTACGCACCAATATTACACTATCGACATGAATTCCGTCCAAATATATCAACTACTAGTGCTGTTATCTCTCTCTCTCACAAAATTATTCAGTCCTTAAATGAGAGTATCATTAGCATCGGTGTATGCTTAGATAATAAAAGGTATTTGATACCGTAGATCATAGAATTCTTAATAAATTACAACGACATGGATTTCAGAGATCCCTCTTTAAAATTCCTTACAAGTTATTTGTCATCTCGTTCACAATTTGTTTCTTTGTTAGATCATAAATCCTAGATAAGACCAAAAAGCACCGGAATCCCACAGAGATCTGTACTGGGACAGATACTTTTTTTCATTGTACGTTTACGACTTACCTAACATGCCCTTAAACTCTGACATAATAATGTATGCTGATGATACCTTCTTAATTTATGCGGAACATTCATTACGTAACTTGCTAAACACCATTCAACAAGAATTAACAGTTCTTCAGGAGTGGTTTAATTCTAGCAAATTTACTTTAAACACAAATAAAACGGAGTATATATTTTTCCGTTCAGATAAAAAAGGTGTTAATTCCGACAGTTTAAAAATGTGCATCGGCAAATCAATTCTGAAAGAAGTTAGTTCATTTAAATATCTAGGAGTAACATTACATTCTTAGCTTCATTGGCAACGGCACATTATAAACACAGGTAAAAAATTAACGTACGCTTGTTATGCCTTACTCAAGGCAAGACAATGCTTTTCCACTTCCACGATGAAACTTATAAATTTTCCTGTATTTCATAAACATTAAACATATTTTCTTGAGGCCTCGGGCGTAATTTATGACACTTACCTTTTGCCAGTGATCAAATTACAGAAGAGAGCCCTGAAAATCTGGGCGTACTCCCACTATTCCCAACCGTCACGTATCATATTTCATCGGCTTCACATTTTCACACTTCAGGAAATTAAACAATATCAGATTGCTTGCTTAATAAATAATATTAGAGCGCAGCTCTTAGGTGCCCGTTTCCGGCTTGAGCGGCGTCGCCGTCGCCGTCGGCGTAACCGCGCGGTGCATTATGGGACGTGGGACGTTACTGGTGACGGCACTGATGACGTCATCAGTGACGATGACGATAATGATGATGTCATCAGTGACGATGACGATGACGTCATCCTGAGGACGTAATCACGATGACGTCATGTGACCTCACGGAGGTCACGTGACCCCGTGAGGTCCCGTGACCCCCGTGAGGTCACGTGACCCTCGTGAGGTCAGGTGACCTCGGTGACGTCACGTGACCCTCCGTGAGGTCACGTGACGTCACGAAGGTCATGTGACCTCACTGTTACACAGACGCCGACGCCGCTCGGAGAGAAGAGTAGCACGCAGGATGAGGAGGTGAGAAGGAGGGAGGAGGGGTATACGCTCCGCTCAGCACCCTTCCCTCCTCCTCCTCAAGAGCAGCGCTCTAATTCCGTGTTAGAGGAAGTTGTAAGCGTCTTTCAGTTTTTTTTTCTCGTGTTTTCCGCAAATATGTCGTGGGATAGTCATATAAACTATTTAGTAGGTAAAATAGCTCAAATAACTGGAATAATAGGTCGTGTTAGGTACCTTCTTCACACAAGAATCAAGTTACTTCTGTATAATTCACTCTTTTTTTCACATTTGAATTACTGTCAATTAGTGTGGGGGACAACCACATTTTCAAACTTACAACGTGTTTATTTGGTACAAAAAAATGTCTTCGACATATTTACAACGCGCCCTACAGAGCGTCATGTGCAAACTTTTTTTATCGTTCCCAAGTGATCCCAGCATACAACCTATATAAATATAGATTAAGTGTACGGTATAAATTGGAAACACATAGGAATATAAATAATATACGTAATCTGGCTCAACTACAGATAAGAGAATTGAACTATACTACAAGACATGGAGAGAATTGGATAGTACCTACACCTCGTTTAAACTACAGAAAAGAATGCCTGTGTTATACACTTCCGTCATTATTAAACGCTTATCAGCTTATGCATTTTGATTTATTCGCCTGTAAGTACAGCGAACAGCGTGCAATGTCTGTAACCATGGGAGTATGATTTTTGTTTTGTATGCCTATATACCTTTGCGTTTTCGTTGTCAGTATCCTTTTTATGCATGTTCATTCTTCCCACTGTAGTGCTGCTTAGTTGCCATTAATACAGGGACTGTGGGCTCGTCAAGCTGCTAAGAGCAGCTTTTTTTCCACAGCCCCTCCATCTGTAGTTTTACAAGGTGGAAATAAACTCATTTGATTTGATTTGATGAATCAAACAAT
The DNA here is from genome assembly GCA_013358835.2 of Ixodes persulcatus. Lineage (NCBI taxonomy): Eukaryota > Metazoa > Arthropoda > Arachnida > Ixodida > Ixodidae > Ixodes > Ixodes persulcatus. The sequence continues at coordinate 46,600 of JABSTQ010007780.1, forward strand.
CCACTGCCAGCGAACATCTTAATTGAGGGTATTTCATTAGCAAGGGTGAACACATCTGGTAACTTAAACATATCACGGTCTCGTACCGTATACGGCGAGCGACTGATGCAATCGTGCGGAACTAAAATATGGAACACTATACCATCTTCAGTCACCCATTCATGCAACTTTAACAGCGCTATAAATTACTAGATTTTTCTTAATATAAAATGTCTCCCACTATCCTGAAACTCACTCGCATATTCTGTTATGGAATTCATAATAATTTATTTAACTTTGAATACGCTCGTGCTACTTATGCGTGTCGGTAATATATAATGTATAGGTTGCTTGTTATAGTTAACCAAGTCATTTTCTACGTTTCTTTTTCTATTCTTTCTTTTTTCTTCTTTTTTTATTGTGTTTCCAGTAATATTTCTTAAGAGTGCTGTCTTCCTAATATGTTATTATTAAAATGGGCCCAAACTAGCCAAAAGGTTATTTGCCCAGATTGTTCTCAATAATTTGTATGATGCAACTCATGACAATAAACTCGATTGATCGATTGAACCTTACGAAGCTGAGTGAATATGGTTTTCCGTAGAACAGAGATTGCGGTCCCCGATTCGACCAACATCGTGTAACTGGAGTCCTTCATCAATAGCTTCTACAACATTAGGTGGTCCGATCGGAGGGTGTCCGGCGGTATAACGTACCGGAGTTGCTCCTCCGAAAACTGCGCCGGCTTGTTTTGCGGATGGGAACGCTCGGCTGACCTTGGAATCATAGGAGAGAGTGGGGGCGGTGTGGAGAAGGGGAGCGACGTCGAGGTGAGTCGGTGGCGGGTGCTCGATATGCTTCCGATGAAGGCGAATGATGACGCGCCTCCCCCCCTTGTCGCGGTATCCGCCATCATAATCCCTGGAGTTGTCTTTTCTAGAAGAACGCTGGTAGCTGTCGTAGTGGTAGCGAGCGTCGTTATCTTGACGTCGGCGCCGACAATGGTGAGCGACGTGGCCCACGATGCCGCAGTAATAGCAAACTGGTCGCTAGCGGTAAGCTTGTTGGTAACTTTATTCATGGTGCCGTGGGGTGAAGGGTGGTGCTTGGGCGCTTCTGAGAGATGCGACTGCAGGTTGAAGACGAAAGACCTCAGTGGTCCTTCAGAGCTTGGTGCAGCTGGATGTGAAAGGAAGGGAAGCAAGTTCGCTGGCTAATGGGTGCTGGGTGTTGTCAACATTTCGGAGTAACCGGATGTTGGGTCAATTTGTGTGCTTGTACCAGGCAAACTGGGAACAGGCTGAAGTTGAGTTAGTTGGTACATAATGCAAAAACAACGGTCAGCTACAACGAAAGGGACAAAACACAGACAGGGAGAAAGAGAAATACACACCACTGACGATCAACTGAGACGTTATACTTCTTAATCACTTTAACCCAGAGATTCACACCGAAAGTAATGCCAATAAATCAACCTAAACCATTACACTACTAAATTAAATTAAATTAAATTATTAAAATATGTCACTTACACCTCCCTGATCCAACCCACAAACCACAACCGACAAATATCCTTCTTATTCCCTTTCACGGGGCCGTGCCGCACTGCAAAAGCTGCCTCTCTTTCTTGCTAATGGTGACAGAGGGCATGCTCACGCAGTCATCGGCGCTTTCCTTGATGACCAGGGACTCGAGAATCTCGCGCGCAAAGGCATTTCTGTGTTGTTGTTTTTTTTGGAATAGAAACGCTGCTAAAACTTGACCTGCACCCGCTCGTGCGGCAATGGGCTGCAAGGTCCCTAGCCCCCGTGCTTCAAATGATGACGTTCTAGACAAAAATTATGAAGAACTCCCGCAGGCGTTCCAAGGGCGTCAATATTCCACGGCCTTAGTTGATAACCCGATAAAAAAGGAACGTGCAAAAGATTGTAATTTTATAATCCCTCCGGGCACCCCGCGAAATGCTCCCCAAAATCCCGTGAACCTCACATACCTAGAGTAATAACCTGCCAGCCATCCACTCGATTTTAAAGAAACGTGAGTATTTGCTTCAGCAATCGGCTAAACTTAAAAAAAATATATTCCCTGAAGCGCCTAGAGCGGTCTTTAGACGACCTCGAAACATTTGTGAAAATCTCATAAATGCAAAACTAGATAAACCAAGTTCTTCAAAACCATAACCTCTGAGATCCTGAAGTTCGTGCACGAAGGTTTCTCCGACCGTACCATTCGAGTCTTTCCCCAGCAGTACGAGTGTAATTGCGCTAAGTCCGTCTCTCGCCGCGAGGGGGAGATGTATGCCCATCCATAACAATCCATAACAGAGGTGCTCGCTGTTACCGTCTCAGGTAGAGATCTGCACTGGTAGGGGCCAGACCGCGTGCCACGGGCAGGCACGGCCCGCGGGCCGGGCTCGGGCTTCATCGCTACATTCATGAAGGGCCCGGGCCCGGTACGGGCCTTGCATTAAAGTCTACTAGGCAGGCCAAAGCGGGCAAACTCGCCAGTACTCTTTTTTTTTAGCGGCAGGTTGGGACAGGAACCACAGTGGGGGATAAACAGATGCAGAAGCATGTGGGTATGCGTGTATGTTTTTGTACGGTTCGGTGTGTGCAGCGAATGCTCTTCCAGAGGACTAGCGCTGGGCCGTTAATTATCGTTCCCGGCGGCGCCGGCATCACACCATCACTTTTCATCACCAACACGCACACACACGCGCCTACACAATCCGCACCCTCGCCGGCGTAAACCATCTGTACGTACAAGTGCTTGCATCCCCAAATATAAGTGAAGAGTTTCTCCTGAGGGGCACTTTTTCTGAGCGATTTCTCGCAGACCGCAGCAAAAAACAACGACATTGGTTTTTGTTTTTTATTTTACGGTTGTGCGCAGCCAAAGTTGGCAATTTAGAACCTTGTCCGTCTTTTGTCCGAACCCATCGCGACTTTTCCCCTCCTTTTCAACTGTGACACGTGGTTCTGTTTACTTCTGCTTGTCAGTTTTGTTTTTCTGTCCTTTCCGCGTGGGTCTGGTCGCAGAAAAGAAAGATTGGGTGATTTTTCCTAAAGGGGCGGTGCAACGATTTTATGATTAAAAGAATTTGCATCTTGTCATTTTTAAGTTGTTTATCGTGTCCCGAAGGATAGAGAAAACACCTCCTTCATTAAAATGTCGCGATTCCGCTGCACAATCGCAATGCAAAAGTCGAGCTTTTTCGCCCACCTGCAGCCCCAAGTGGCAGCCGAAGGAACTACGGCGAAAAGATTACGTGACCTCGCTCGGCTCTAAGCTGCAGCATAACGCCCGCTAATGTCAGCAGAGAGAGGGATAGGAAGCGTCCTCCGAGATAGCACGTCACTGGGAGTGCGACCGGGTGTGACCAATACCACCTAGAAGACAAGGCCTGCGCATGACGTTTCGTTAGTAGATCCCGACCCGCCCCAAGCGGCAAACAACCCGAAGCTTGACGAGAGTAGGGGCCCCGCGGAGCGCGGGCGAAAAGTGATCCCAGCGTCCCTGGCGAGTTCGAAGCTACAGTAGTATCCCAAATATTAGGTCAAAATAATTTTTTTCACGAAGCAATTTTGGTCCTCACCCTGTTTTTCAAACTGAAGGTCTCTACTGGCAACAACGAAAAGTGACGTCAGTGGAAGGCAGGGGTTCACTTTATGGGCTGTAGAATTTGTTCCCAACTGATTCCAAGCAGTTTCATGGTCTCAAATCAATGCGGAAGCTCGCTCCAGTACCCGCGCGCCAGCACGGATCAAATGATCGGCATATTTTATTTTTTAGACTGCTTGCTCGACTGGCAAGCCTGCCTGCCACTGACGTCACGGCACTGAAAAGTGCGGGTATATTTGGTTGGTTTTTGCATAATTTCATTTCCCGATTTCACAATAACTAATATGAATTCGCGATACTAAATAGCATACTGGAAAGGGTAAATGCCAGGGAGTCAGAAAATATAGTTAGTTGAGGTAGCTCAAAAAATCGGCCCCTTTAAAGGGGGTAGTGTAACGAACGAAACCGGAGAAGCGGCACAGCGTTGGAAGACGGCCGCGGGTGGCGCTGTCGCTTGCAGCACCGTCGTTCCGGCTATGGCTCCGGCTTGGCCGCTTGGTCAGCTTGGCTCCGGCCAGCTCCGGCCGATTCGCAGCTGTCGACTCATAGAGATCATATACTAACTCTAGAGGAAAAGGTCCGCCATTTTCCCATGCATTCTGGCTGCCGCAAGCGGCGAAGCATGCAGGCAGACCCTCGGGGTCCCACACACGGTTACCATGGCAACCGACCCGCTAACCCCGATCGCACCTCCGGAAAGGGAGTCCCATACCATTTGGTCTGCGAAGTTTCGTCGACAGCATTCGATTTCACAAACTTCAACAATCCACGAACTTACCGGGGGAAAGGTATTCGTGTTCCTTTCGGTATTCGTGTTCCTTTCGAAGCTTTCTTTTTGCATAGCGCGCAGATGTACGGACTCGCGTCAACGCTAAACTAAACCAGATAACCGACTTCGCGGGTGGGGCGTGAGTGGGCGCGGCCGAGGAATACGAAACCGCGCAACCACCAGATTTCCGAGATTTCGACAGAAGTTAATGCAACGTAATGAGTATATTGGTTTTTATAAGCATTAGAATAGCTCAGAATTTAGTTTACAACGTTAAATTATCACTGTTTATATTGCTGAGAGTTTTCAGTCTTCGCAATTACTATTGCGACTGTCGTCCTTCAGCTGGCAACACTGCTTTCTTTCTCTCGTGTTTTGTCGCTCTCTTTCGCGATCTTTCACTCGGGACCCCGGGTGTCGGCGCACAGGATTTGCCACTCCTCCTCACCCACCTTTACCCCTCTGTGTCGACTACACTGTCGTCTGCTAGTTTCAGATTTTTATTCACCTTCAAACACAAATCATGTCGTTGGAAGTTCAATGGAAACAAATAATTGTTTTTGAGGTATTTATATTAGTTATGAAGCGTGTTAGGGTGCCTCTATCTGCCGGCCGATTGAGGCACCCTAACGGAGCTGCGGATCGAAGCGCCACCTACACCGTCTTCCAAGGAGCGGCCGTTCCCGATGCATGGTGGAGGCTGCGCTGTAACTACACTACCCCCTTTAAGGCACTGTATCGAAGCCTTCGCTAGCAGACGAATTCTCCGCTACGCATTGGTTTTGCCCATTTCCGTGCGAGGTGACCAATGAAAAAAAATTGTCACGGGTATTCGTTGCTTTGAATGTTAAAAAATAGGTGCCTCCTCATAAGTGAAGGACATTTTCTTCGCGTGGGAAAGATGTTAGAGTTTTCAGGTTGCAATTTTGGGACTCTCCTAAAGAAAACACTCTGTTACAACTTCAACTACAAATTCGTATAGCGCCATAAATATACCTCTAAAAATTTGTTTTTCTTCGTTGTAAAATCGTTTTATGATATCCTTTTTCCATCTAAGCTGTTTAAAAAAAAATGTTTTTTTCTTTGCATGTGTCCTTTAACACTCTCTTTTGAAAAAGGGGCAATGTACAAACATTTTAGAACGCAGCTACGTTTCAACTTTACTGTTCTTATCAATCAATTTGTTTTGTTGTTGCAGTTCCCAATTCTGATGAATGTCTTGCTTATTACTATTTTGTCGAATAAACGAGTAGGTTGAAGAAGCAAAAGGCAATTTCGAACCACGTACGTTAATGCGATGTCAGTATTCTCTGGAAGAATTCGATTGTGCACATGCAAATCTGACGCTATTACTAAAACTGAAACTAATAAAAGCGGAGACAAGCTAAGCAGACTTTTTGCACGTCCAAAAGAAAAGAAAAAAAAACAAGGAGAGCGCCCGGACGACTAACGTCTTCGTCGCCTTCTACCATAAAAGCCGGCACACTTTAGACCGTCAGCAACTCTTTCCATTTTTCCAAGTCTACTTTCTTTTTTGTTTTTGAGTGCACGCTACGACGTCGCGTTCTTTCTTCCTCCTGCTTTTATGTTGTTGTTTTTTATGTTTATTTTTCTTTTTGTTTACCTGACGTTCGAACCATCGCGTATTTTGTTTTGCCTTGTTTCCATTAGTTTTTGTTCTGTTTCCTTCAGTTCGGCGTTTACTACCGCCGGTCCGTCTGCTACGCTGTGCCCGGACATTTGAGGGCCGTCTTCAACTTTGTTGTTGTTTTCTTCCACTGTCGTCCGCGAAAAAAACCTCCTATTTTCGCCTTCGATTGAGTTTCTAATTCGAAATGTTCATATGTGCTTTTTGGTATTTATCACATATATTAAAATGTGCAAGCTCCTTATACATTTATATTCGAATTTTATTTGTATACGCCGGAACGTCTGCTATGGGTCATCGTTTGTTGATCAACGGGCCGCCTTCGGGCATACACCAGCGCATACTTGGAGATGGCAGGCGTGTCATGTGCTGCCTACCCTAGGGATGTCGCGAACCACCCTAGGTTCGATTTCGAAAGGTTTCGATATTTGCGAAGCGAACTGAGGTTCGATTTCGAAAAATTTCGATATTTTCGTACCGACCGAGGTTCGAATTCGAAAAATTCGCAACTTTCGATCACAGTAGAGTTTCGAATTCGAAAAGTTCGAAGCTTTCACGGTTTCTAAAATTTCGGGTTCGAATATTTCGAATATTTTTTTACTTGAGGTTCGATAAATTCGAAGATTTCGAACTTTCCTAACTTGAAATTCGAGATATTCGAAAAATCTGAATTTCTTAAGATCTGAAGTTCGAAGATTTCGAAATTCTTTGGAAATAAATTCGAAAACTTCGAACGCTTCGAATTTTTATAGACATGAAGTTCGAACAATTCGAAGATTTCGAATTTCTATCTGCATAAAGTTCGAAAAGTTCGAAAGTTTCGATTCTCTTTTAACGCTGAATTCGAAAAAAAAACAAAAAAAACTTCGAAGATTTTGAATTTTTTTCAAGTCCAAGTTTTCAAAGTTCGAAGTCCAGTTTTCAAGTTCCTCCACAGTTTCAGTTTCAAATAACGTTTTCACGACTCACTGGTTTTCACGAAATCAAGTTTAGAAAAGTTAGGGTGTGATACCTAGGCTCTGCGAAGTTGGTCAGGCAATTAAATGAGACGACAAGTGTCCCGGATGTGCTGAATATTTGCCAGTGCAGAGTGACGTGTGACCATAGATCAGTAATTGTGACGGCCAGCCCCGGGGGGGGGGGGGGGGTTCTTTAACGTGCATCACGCAGTATTGATCACACGAACACACTGTTTTACGATACTCATCCAGTTCGGAATGGCCAGGGGTGGGCAGGAGGTTGAGGCTCAGAAAAACATTGAAGCGACCTGGCAAACTACCTCCCCACCCCTTGCACGCTGGTAGTAATCCGATCGAACGCCGCCCGAGTGACGCTGGCATATAGTAAGTTAAGTTTGTAATTGTCCTGGAGGTTTATTTTCTGGGACGGAGGAATCGCCTCGCAAAAAGCACAGAAGCCGACACAACTCGAGGTCGAGGAGCGTTCTACCATACAAGTGGCGTCGGAAGAGGAAAAACGGGGGAGGGAAGAGGGGAGGGGGGGGGGGCCTTAGCCTTCCTCCCCCCCTCCCAGATATTCGGACTGTTAAAGAAAACAATACGGGGAAAGAGGGCGTGGTCGAGCTTATTTTAATCTGAAATTATTTATGCCTATGTATAGCTACTGTCGCTCTTCACTGCATAAAAAATCGCGTAGATGGTCATTGTTAGAAACTCGTTGTCAGAAGGCACTACCCGTCACATGCTTAGTGGTTCGGAAGTTCAAAGCTATGTCTTTACAACTATCAAGAACTCGCCGGATGTGTTGTATTCTTGCATATTCAGAGGTTCAGAACTTCGAAACAACTTTCTCCTACCAAATGTGTACAGGCTAAAAGAAACACGTCCCAGGAACGTGAAGCGAAAAAAAAATGTTTTCTTTTAATGACTTGAACAATATTAGAAATCTTCTCCCATGAGTTAATTTGTTCCTTAACGTGAAAAACAATAAATAAATTATTTTGTATTCTGCAGATGGCAATGATATGTACTGTCTGTGGTGTTAATTTAAATGCGATACCTCAAACAACTTAGACGAAAATAAATACCAACTTTAGGGCATAATTGCATGTAGATACATGTTTGGACATTTCTTCGAAACTCACCTTGAATAACAATAGTCATATCTTAAGACGACACTTATCTAGGCTATACATAGATCATTCTTAAAAAGTTTAACATCTCTACCATAAATAGCTTCGGCTACATCGCGCTTCAAATCTGGCATAAAACGATAATCGTCAAAAACCCGTCGTCCTTCCTCGCACATTCGGGAATTTATTTCTTTAGAACTAAGCATGCCAGAACATTGAAATAAACGGCATTGCCTTTCGTAAACAACGGAACACCGCATGTAAAAGTCCGAGAAAAAAAAATTACGAATGTACCTCACTACTTGAATTCAAATGAAACCGTCCGCCGGTGTTTCGAAGTTCGACGAACGTCGAACTTTTACCCTAAAAGTTCGAAGTTCGTCGAACTTCTGACTTTTCAGGATTCGAAAGTTCGAAACGTTTCGAAATCTATTGATAAATAAGTTCGAAAGTTCGAAAATTATCGATTTTCTTAGCATAGGAAATTCGAAAGTTCGAACAGCTTCGAATTTTTTAGTGCAAGAAATTCGAAAGTTCGAAAATCATCGAATTTTTTGGTCAATCAAGTTCGGAAGTTCGACAAGCATCGAATTTTGCAGTGTGATAAGTTCGAAGTTCGAAAAGGATCGAATTTTTTTTGCGTAATAAGTTCGACGGTTCGAAAAGCGTCGAACTTCTTAGCTTAACAAGTTCGAAAATTCGACCTTCCGTCGAATTTTACGATATAGAAAATTCGGAAAATGCGAAATCTTTCGACCCTTCCGAATTGCTTGATTCGATCATCGAAACTTCGATTCGAAAAAAGTTCGCGGCATCCCTAACCACTGCAAAAGCAAATTTTTGCGATGTGTTAGAAAGTCCTTCTTCCGCTTCCCGAAGACCGAACAAACGTGAGTAATTAAGTTGCTGCAACATTAAAATTAAGCTAAAACAAACAACAAAAAGAAAAGAGAAGCTCCTTTTTTTATGCTGCTGCTTTCCATTTTTTTCCCCTATGTGCCGCAATGATCGTCGTCGTTGAAGGAGTTTTTGGCTGGGTGATTTGTATCTTTCTATCGTCTGCTAAAGTTATGTTTTATTCGCCGTTGTTCGCTACCTGTTCCCCATTTCTCTTTATTTTCGTCTGAGAAGGGGAGCCCATCTTTCCTGCAAAGTTCGGAAAATGTTTGCACGGTCATCTTCTTGATACTTTTGTTTTTTGTTGTGCTGCAGCGGCTGGTTCGCTTGCTCTGGTAATCTTAACATGTTGTTTTCGCACGTTTTAATGGGGGACGCTTTTTTTTAAGAGAGGCTTTTCCTACTTCTCGCGTGTATCACTGGTCCGCGTGTTAACCCATGCCCCCCGCTGCGCTCCCGCCGCTTCGCGGCGGCAGTCTGCGGCGGCTCATTACAAAAATGTTAACTCACCTGATTTACCCGTACACGCCGCTTCGCGGCGGCCGAATTCGCTAAAAGGAGGCTCGTCGCCATTTTCTCTAAACTGGGTTCTCTATAAAGGCATTCGATAAACCGTGGTCGGTAAACGGCGTTCGCTAAAACGAGCTTCTCTAAACCGCATGCCTCCGGTTTTAATGATCACCCATTTAGGTAAGAAACTGTGTCAACGCAGTCTGCAACAGATCAACAGATAACCTCTTACGACGTAGTTCGAGCAGCTGAACGCCTTTCTTCCGCTTCCCAGATGCGCTCCAAACTCGTGTGATCCCCTGAGTGGCGTTTGATAGCGCTAAATAGACTGCTCTATCTTTGTTTATGCGTGCATTGTTATTTGATTGTCGTTGCAGTTGCGATCAGTGGAATCCGCTTCGCAAGCGAATAGACCCTTTCCGAAATTCAGTCTGGCCACTTTGATCGCTATCATCATCTCTGGAACGGCATCTGTGTCATACCAATGGCGGCCTTCTAGTTAGTAGTGACTGATAAGGAAAGACGTTGAAGATGCTCCTAAGCGGATGATGCGAGGCCTGTATATTCGGGGGGTCAGCACGGACGCGACGTAGGAATGGAACACAAGAGCTACGTAAGCATTTATTTCTAATAAATCAGATTCAGTCAATCTGTGGGCGGTACACAATTGGCTTTTAAAGCCCTTTGGTGTATAGAATTTTCTCGAGGCATCTGAGTCGGTTGGAGCTTTGTTCTGAATGCAGGTTCTTGGTCACCATCTAACAGAAAGTGATCGAGAAAGAACTCACACTGAACAATTCCTCGCGTGCCGTCGACTTGCGAAAAGTGACGGTGCCGATACAAGTTCATCTCCGCCATTGATAGGACAAAACCTAAACTGCTTTACGAACCACCAGATGGCACTGAATTTCGGAAAGGGTCTATTGAACGTAATGAAGTGTTTCAGCTGTTGCGGTGACGAAACGGGGCTCGCAAAGCGTCTGCTTACGCATAGACCTTTCCAAAAACGAGCTTGTGGCCGGTGCCATTTTGAGCGTTCGTGCGTATGGCGCGTGCTTTGCTCGCTTTCCGAAGCGACGAACACGCACGTGCTGGGCTGTGAAGATCGCACGCTGGACTGTGATTTTGTAAACATTGGAAGGTCTATACTCCCTGTCCTTTATCGGCGATCGCCGCCGCTCCCGTGGGTTTTCGTGGGAATTACGCCGCATTTACTGGCGGCAACAGCTGCTTGCGCGACTGCTTAGCGCGAGCTAATAACGAGCTACCACAGTTCATTTGCACGTGCATTCGATACCATCAAGATTGCCGATCTTAGCAATGTAAGCTCGTTCTGAGCATGACCACTGCAGCAGGCGATGCAGCAGGCGATGGAGCAGACGATGTAGCAGACGATGGTGCTCATCCGGGCTACCTAGGGGGCGCTGAGGGGATCTACTAGTAATGACGTTTAGAGGAGGAAACGCGCAGGCCTTGTGTTCTAGGTGGTATTGGTGTGACCCTGAAGACTGGAGTGAGTTGAGGGGTGCCCGAAATGCCAATATTTATCCGTTTTAGAGCGCAGCTCTTAGGCGCCCGTTTCTGGCTTGAGCGGCGTCGCCGTCGGCGTCGGTGTAACCGCGCGGTGCATTATGGGAAATATCCCATAATGCACCGCGCGAGCCCCCCCCCCCCCCGGGTCACGTGACCTCGGGGGGAGGAGGAGGGGGAGGGGTCACGTGACCTGGGGAGGAGGGAGGGGGTCACGTGACCCCGTCCCCCTCCCCCCGAGGTCACGTGACCCCCCTCCCCCTCCTCCCCCGAGGTCACGTGACCCCCCCCCCTCCTCCCCGAGGTCACGTGACCCCCCTCCCCCCTTCGAGGTCACGTGACCCCCCGGAGGAGATTGAAGGATGAGGGGAGGAGGAGAAGGAGGAGGATGAGGAGGGGTATACCCTCCCCTGAGTACCCTCCCCTCCTCCTCCTTCTCAAGAGCTGCGCTCCAATTCGGCATTACAGGGAGTTGTAAACGGCTTTCATTTTTTTTACGCAACAACTAGGACACGCAGGCGAAATCGGTTTTCTGTTCGTTACTTCAGAAGTGTCAGAGGGCAACTTCCACAAATCTTTGAACGAAGTCCGGAAATCGTTGCACCCCACCCCCCTTTAACAAGCTCCCTAGGCCTGCAGATTAGGCAAACTAATAATATCAGCGAAAAAGATATGCTTAAAGTATTTACTATCGAATACCGTAATCAACATAGGTCTGACCGTGACAGACAGGGTAGCCTATCGTAAGAAACTGTGTTCGAAGCCGCTGCATCGCAAGGTATTTCGCGTCTAATCTCAAAATTAAAGGTTTGGAATCTGTATATTAACCAGGTTAAAAGTTGGAATATCGAAAAAACCAGGTTGAAACAAGGTTATATTGTATAAATTAACCAGAATTATTTTTTTTACATCTCATTGTCTCTTTGCATAACAAATTACATCACAAGTGCCAGCTACATAACGGGATGTGATGGTTTGTACTACATGTGCCGAAAGCTAGACGGTTACTAGAAAACTACCTACCTGTTCAACCAATACCTACAAATATCACGAAGTCTATAAACAAAATGGCAAAATCATTGCAAGGCGGTTGTATTTTAAAACCATATTATATGCCCTAAACGTGATTATTACAAGCAAACACAAATATCAGCTGCATAATTTACGTAACAAATAATAACAAAGTATGCAAATAAGGATTACTCGAGGACTGCAATTTTGTAGTATCAAACCTTGGGCTTAGGATTGAAAAACTACGTCAAGAAACGTGCGGATAAAAAAAGAGTACACCATGATGTTTCTACTGAGGGAAATATATATATTGATATATATTATATTATTTTTTGTAAGAAAATTAGTTTTTTTTAGAGTTTTTTTTTTGGCTAC
>JABSTQ010007781.1:0-44370 GCA_013358835.2 Ixodes persulcatus
TTTTTGGTGTAGGTCGTTGTACTCTCGAACCCTATGACGTTTCTGCGCATGCGCGAGGTTCGCCATCAGAAGCCGCTAGTTGGCGCCCCAGTACGATTTGACGCCTGTCGACTGTTCGCGCTAACAGTGTCGCGATGTGTACATCCCGTTTGTATCAGTATGCAGACGATACTGCCTTGATATTAGGGCACAGTGAGGATCAAAGTGCATTGTCCATTTTTCAGAAAGATATTGAAATAATAATGAGCTGGTTTTCTGCTAATCACATCTTTGTTAATTCCAGTAAGACAAAACTAATGTTTTCGTAGTCCGTATAAACATTGGGGAATTGTAGTAGACCGTTTCCGCAGCCGCTAAGCACCCGGATAGCGCTCCGTAATCCGCCAGACAAGACCTTGAAATGCAGATAAGGCTGGCGGCACGCATGCGCAGCTGCGGCGTTTTCTACAGGGATACCCTAGCGGAGGAGCAAAACGGTCTACTACAATTCCCTATTTACATCTTAGCACTCCGTTATTTCTCCATTCACAGAACTGCACACGTTGCAGTTGTGTAGCATTAGATTATGTTACAACTAAATATTTAGGATTACATCTAGATCAACATCTCCTGAATGGAATGACATGTAGAATATCTCATGAAAAGAATGCGTGTTGTCTCGGTTTATTCGTACAGGATGCGTAGTGTAGCGACATTGTCATTAAGGAGGAGGGTGTATGGTGCACTGGGTGAGTCTATTCTCCGATATGGGATTTCTTATTTGAAGTGGGTTCTAATTATAAAAAGAAAAACTTGACAAAATACTACTAAATTGCAAGTAATATTACTTATGGAACAACCTACTCTGAGTTGGAAATGAATCGTAAAATGAATGTCTTAAATTTGTTATCCCATAGAAAAACTGCACTGCTATGTTATTTTAGTAAAGCACTATTATAAGAGCAACTTTAAAATCGTATTAAAAAGGAACGAACACTTAGGCGCATAGAAAGTTTGTGTATTCCGAAGATTTATACAAATTATGGAAAAAAAACACGGGCATATTAAGTCCCATTTTATTTTAATAGGCTTCCAGACACTTACTATAACATGGAGTCACTGAAACAAGTCAAATATGAACTCAAAGAGTGGTGTTTGAATTTCGAAATGTAAATTGGCTTTATTGCTTCAGCATTCCACGGAGTTTTGTCTCTTTTCTCCTTGTCTGATTTTTATTTTCTTTGTGTGCCAGTAATGCACACAATAAGAGGATTTCAGTGTAGCAGCCCGCTAGACGCCAGGTCCGCATACAAGCACACCAGTGCTTTTGCGGGCCTGCATATGCAATATGTTTATGATGTGAATAAAATTTCTTCTTATTATTATTATATCTTCGCCCGCCAAAAAAAAAAAAAAAAAAGCTTTCAGAGGAACTTTCTCTCGAAATCCCGACCGTCAACCCGACGACCTTGAAGATGCAAGAAGTCCGGGGTGCAATACACATTGCGCAATTTCAAGAGGTAGTATTAGCGACACGCTCATAGATGGCGCCAGCTGACAGCTCGATTTCTGGCATTTTGATGGGCCACAAACTTAGTTAAATTTTATCACAATGACAATCTCTGGCAAAATATCTTGTAAGAGATATATTCAAAAAGTCTTGTGGGACTGGTGGAGCGGGAAGTGGCTCGTTCTGCAGGCGGGCCAAGTTTTGCAGTGCAAGCCCACCAGTGATCATCGCAGCTGACCGTTCAGGCTTGTGCTGCAACCACATGTCGAGGCACGGAAAGTGCCTAGGCCCGCTGCACTGAGTTCCTAGTCTGGAAGTGGGCCTTTTGGTACCTACATAAGACAAGAATGAAGAACCAATACACATCCTTTTTTGGTACCTAAATAAGACAAGAATGAAGAACAATACAGCACAATTATTGTTTGAATAGCAAATGTGGGACTAGTTTGTGGAGTGGTGTATGTCCGATTAATGCTCACACTACTGTTCTTGATAGAAAGTGCTGTGTACGATAACTCTCTTCAGATGTACACACACAGCTTTTTGTCGTGAGCGGATAATGTCCCTTCGTGCACATTAAGCTTCAGAAAGTCTCTTTTAGATGGCTGCAGGGATCAGTCCGGTTCGGGTGAAATGCTGTACAATATGGACTTTTGGTACTAGTTGTATTTTCGATACACTCTGCTGCTTGCCGAAGGATGCCAATCTGCGAATGGTGTGGTATCGGCGTATGTTTCCTACATTATTGTATATTTCTGTGGACTCGTAAGCCGTGGTCTCACTTAAGCAACAAATGCCAAGAACCCACAAACAACCAACCTCGATGAACAACAAATGTTATTGAGCAGTGGGTGTTCGCCGTGCAGTTTGGTGGACGCTGCACAAACACATGCAGACACAAAAACTGTTTACATATGGGACTGTTGTAGTTAAAAATTGCACAGACAACTAGTGAATGCCACCAAATGAATGCTTTCATGTGTATGTAGAAAGTAAACACTTGCTCATCATATTCAATTTTAATTTGAGAATCTGACGATCAAAAAGGGTTCATCTGGGATGAGACTGTTGTAACACAACATCGTCTCATCCCACGTGCGTTGGAAATGTGCTTTGGTCTTGCATTCTTGCAAGGAGGGTGCGCTCGGGCCGCTACTATCATTGTGCTCGGTAACCCGACCGGGAGTTTGTTTTATTTTAACGTATTTCTGTGCTCTCACACGAGCCGGCAACCGTTTAATGACATCTTTTTTTTTCTTCATAAGAACGGGAGTACGTGCACGCTCGGTCGTGTAAACTGTCGTAGGATACAGATTTGTTTTAAAGTTTTGATTGATATCGTTACGTCAGAGTTTAGACCTACGAATTCGCATCTCAGCGTACAGTTTGATTAATTAAGTTTGGCACTACTAACGCAAACAACTGGGGTGAACTTACCTGCACGTTGATGGAGAAATATCCATTTCTGTTTCGAGAACACTTCCACGTCGGGACCGCCGGGTCCTCTTATCAATGCACCCAGTCGCCCCTGGAAACTTCCATTTCGCAGCAGACCCGCACGAACGCGTTCAAATTCGCTGCGCCGTGCGGGAACTTCACCGAGCGGGTGAAGATGGTCCGTGCGAGGAGCCGCGAAACTCGCTCCGCAACCCGACACACTGTCGGCTGCGGCATGTTCACATGGTTCCCGTAACAACTTGAAACGTTCTGGCACCGTAAAAGCTCAAAGCAACGAGGAGCTGCAGCATCGTTGAGGGCGGCAGGCCCTGAGTACTCGCGCTTCCGGCAGAGACAGCAGGGTGCTCGCTACGGTCGCCTTCGTGAAGCGGCGCCGCACAAAACATTCGCGGTCACTGAAGCGTTCCAGCGGGTTCAGGCGTTCGCTGGAACACCGTCTCGTCACATGTCTCGATTCGCTGTCGCCTGCGTCATCGTAAAGGATCTCTTCTGCGCTTAAAACGAAGTGCACGAACTCCGCGAACGACTCGCCGGCCGCCATGACACTCCAAACTCAAGTCGAGGAGCGGCTCGAGGAAGCGACAGAGCTACCTTGAGATTCTCGAGGAAATAGTCGAGTATTTCCTCGAGTCGAGGAGCGTTGTGAGTGGAGGTCCGTTTTTGAAGCGCAAAACCGGCCTCGAGTGGAGTTTCGAGTCGAGTTTGAGTCGAGTTCGAGTCGTGGCCCGTTTATGAATTCGGCTGTCAGCGATGAAAGTTTCTTTTTAGAGCGCAGCTCTTAGGCGCCCGTTTCCGGCTTGAGCGGCGTCGGCGTAACCGCGCGGTGTATGATGGGTAAATTTCCCCGCTAAATTTAGCGGAAAAATTTTCCCCGCTAAATCTAGCGGAAAATTTTTTCTCGCTAAATCTAGCGGAAAATTTTCCCCGCTAAATCTAGCGGAAAAGTTTTTCCCGCTAAATTTAGCGGAAAATGTTCCTCGCTAAGTCCAGCGGAAAATTTCCCCCGCTAAATTTAGCGGGAAATTTTCCCCGCTAAATTTAGCGGGAAATTTTCTCTGCGAAATCTAGCGGAAAATTTTCCCCGCAAAATTTAGCTGAAAATTTTCTCCGCCCCCCCCCCCCCTCCCTCGAGGTCACGTGACCCCCCCCCCCCCCCCCCCGTGCCTTCCCCTCCTCCTCAAGAGCTGCGCTCTAATTCGGCGTTACAGGGAGTTGTAAACGGCTTTCATTTTTCATATATTTTTTTATTGTTTGTTCATAGATGATCGACCTAATCATAAGCGGAGATGTATTTATGAAAGGTTTCAACTAGAGACAGCTATGCGCCAAGAAACTGAGAAAGAGGTGGAGACGAGAGCGCGGTGACGCCAGAATGCCGAGCCGACTGTTATTAATTAGCGAGAACCTAAAGTTTGCTGCCTTTGTCACTACTCGCTCTTCGAATGCGAACGCTGGACGTTGGCATTTGTCAATCGAACGCGTTTGAAGTTTAGATTCAAAAATAGCTAGCTTTGCCTCTACCCAGGATTCATTCCGACCAGAGCTCGACGTTCTAGCGTCCCCGAACGCTCTCGTCTGCGACTCCACCAGTTTCTCGTCGCTATTGTTGTTACACTTTATTAAGAGAAGGATATTCAAATTTCATGTCAGCTAGCGGTCGGCTGAAGTAAATAATGGTGCGTGGTGAATGCACACGTGCGGCCGTTGGTTTTCTGAGAAACAATTATCACCGATGTCGCGTTCGCGCGGACGTCATGCACATTGACCAGAAGTGTCTCTATACGCAGGACGCGGAGAGCTTACGGTAGTAGAAGTTGTTCCCTATCGTTCTGCGACGTTTCGTCGACGACGCATTTGATTTTTTAGAACGATAATCGTAAAATAAGACACGTTGTCGATATCGCCAAATGACTGACCAAAAAACGACAAAAAAGTGCACCACCTGCTTTTCGGATTTGACCCTGGGTCCGCTGCGCGTGAATCAGCCGTTACCACAGAGCTACGCCACAACTTGGGCAGTCCCTTTTGACAATCCGTTTCATATGTTTTTTTTTTTTTTTTTCGCCTAATTAACTTTACAAGCCGCTAACAGCTAGCGCGTGACTCATTGGGGCGTGTTTGCGAAAGCCCCGTAAACCAGACAAGCAAAACGTTTCGAGTCATGCGACCCGAGCCCAAAGGACCATGCCGCGAGTGTAATTTCACGCGTTACACGTGCTGGCGTCTGTTGCAGCTGTTCTACAACATAAACCTGAAATAAATTACTTTATACGCGCTTTATACACACCTGATATTGAGGTACCTACATTCGAAGCATTCTCGATGCAATTTAGCTAATGTGGCAAAATATCTATTATGTCTCACTGCCCATATTGCTCAATAGCTGTAGCCTTTGTGAAGTGGAGTAGCAGTGACTGCATGCACTTTTCTTGAAAGGTCTGCTGCAGCAGTTACATGATGCATTAACGTGGAGTGAGTGCGATTAGTAACAGCCGCATGAGCAGACAATTTGCCCCCCCCCCTCCCCCTCCCCCGCTGACTACACTGCACGCAATTCCACGAAGCATCTTTTCTCAGACATTAGTATATGGTTCTCAAAAATGCCTGAAATGTGTATCTTTCCTTAGAAGACATCAGGGCTGTCACTAAAGGGTGGAGAAACCTTAGCGATACATTCGGCAAGAGGCTGAAGAAGATGAAGAAAAGGAGTGGTGCTGAAAATTACAAATATTGTGACTGATGCTGTGTCACTGCACATGTGACACCTGTAGAAAATAGACATACAAGGGTGACCACTAGTGGGTGTGTTTAGTCTTTCTTGTGCCTTGGTTACTTTAGACATAATAATCTGCTGCTTCAAAACAGGCTGATCATGCTTCTAGAAACAAGACAGGTACAATACCATATTCGCCCACTAGATTGCTCGGGGAACCGGAAGCTGCATGCTCGGGCCAGTCAAGTGTCAGTTCGACATGATTAAACCCTTTCTGCGTACTCATGTGCAAAGATTGAGGTTGGGTAACAGCACGCCACTTAATTTTTCCGGTGAGCTGTAGAAGAACTTGGGCTAGATGGTGAACGTTATGGAGCACGGTGTAAGGCGCAAAAACAGTGGACACATGGAAGAAGTCAAACACACGTGCCTGCGTGTGTGTCTTCTTCCTTGTGTCTGTTGTTTTTGCGCCTTGCATTCCGGTGAGCATGTAGCTTCATCCGCTCTGTCAGCTTAGTGGTCAATGGAGTAGGACTCTGTAGGTTACAGCAACTTTGTATAGAAATCGTGCTGCGAATGTGAAAAAAGCCCTGAAATCCAACTTACTGGCCACGATCGTCCACTATAGCTTGAATGTTGAAGGAAGTCCACAGCTTTCTGTTGACGAAATCTCGATATCCCTTCTTGGGTGCCAGGATTGGGACATGAGTGCTATCAATGGCTCCAAATATTTGTGGAAGGTGGCACCTCGCTTCAAAATTTCGTAAAGTGTTTTCTGCCTTTTCTGTCGTTGGTAGTTGTATGTATTCCCGCCGGTAATACTTCACGATGGTGCGGCAGAACATGTAGACGCATTTCGGCAGTTTGATACTTTAGACCCATGTTACGGATAAAAAAAACAGGACGCGGGATGGCCAAAAAAACATGCTTTTCGTGTAAGGCTCGTCAAATTATGAGGCGCTGGAGAAATGCAGCCTTCTGCGTTAAGTCCTTATTTCGAACTCTTTTTGTTCGCCTTCCGCCCATTGAAAAGCAAGCGGGAAGGGCCTTAGAACGCACCTGGTATCGCAGCGCCGCAGCGTTCTTCCGCAACATAAAGTTCGTCTGCGTTCCTCGCCGTCACCATGGCAACGAACACCGAATGAATGGAAGCACGCACGGTACCGCCGCGTGAAGCCAGCAACAGCTGACGCCATTTTACGAACGCCGTCTGCTAGCCAAAGCCGAACGCGGTATGTCAGATCAACTGCCTCCGCCGCTGCGCCGCAAGCAAAGACGACGAAGCTGAGACACGCCGACAGGCGTGTCTCAGCTTCGTCGTCTACGCAACGCCATTCTGACCACAAGTCAGAATGGCGTTGCGTACTAAATAGCGGCCCTAAGAGCTTACTTTTCATGAAGCAGTGCTTTGAAAAATAAAGCTACTCACTCTAAAACGTGTCTGATCTCGTGCGCAAAAAGAAACGAAATGAACCAGTTCACGATACCGTCAGCAGCCATTAGAGTCGCAACTTTTTTTATACTTGGGAGAAGAGCGTGTTGGTTCAAGTGATGGATAAAGAAAGAATAAACAATTAACACTAAGACAACACGACCAAATCTTTTTTTTTTTCTAGAGCACCGGATTTCAACGGTCACCCCAATTTCTAAATCGGTGTGCGATGTCTAAATGGCACGGAATCAGAACTTATGTTGTACTGCCGAAGTGCCAAAAAATCAATAACCACAAGTTTAGATAGTGTTGCGTCTTATATACCTACTGTTCAAAGCGTAGTTCTAGTGTCACAAAGCTATGCTTTAAAAATTATTAAAACAATACCTTCCATAATTACGTGTTCCGATTAGTTCCTATAGTGACCTGACGAGATCATTTCTTTGCCTAGCCGTTTCGGAAACGGTTTAGTATTGGCTGATAGTATATTACATGATAATTTTTGCCTTATTCTTGCAAGGCAAAAATTATCGTGCCTACAGTGCCAGGGTGCCTATATTTTTATTCGTGCGATCCCAATCTCCCGGGGACAAAATCGCTCTACCCGTGACGTCACGGCGGGGATAGAGCAACCAATCATTACACTGATTTCAAGCTCGTTCTCGCGGCTAATAGAGGCACCATATTGGCGCGGACGGCTTTCAACTCCGCTCTCAGTCGGAGTTGAAGTTTCCACAAACCTGCGAGTTGTTACAAAGAAAGGGTGACGAAACAACGAAAATTGTATGCTCCCACTTTGGCTGGGGATAACGCAACTCTCAAAGAGAACAGACCCATCTCACCAGGCAGTTTGACTACGCCACCGCTGCCGCAGTGCAACGAGGGAACTTTAGTATTTCAGCACGTGCCCGAACCTCGCTGGAACTCTGAGCGTGAAAAGCACGTAACGGCACGAGCCGTCTCGGACACTGCCGCCTGCTTCTTGTGAACTAAACTTTTGTCGGCTCTCACGCATGCGCGAACGCTTGGAGAGGTCGGTTTATTAGAGGGGGTCCACTGGTTTGTGGCTAGGGTAGGCATCGTTATATGGCATATCGAGGATCTGGACCTTCTTTGTGTTTAGTGCCAATTGCTCTTTAGGGGGAGAAATAAAGGGGGAGGGGCACAAACCTGTGCCCGAGTTGTCGTCGAGCAAAGCAATAGTCGGGAAAATAACCCCGAAGGAAAAAAAAAAGGGCAAACGCGTAGGTTCCAGGACATTTCATCGAACGCCGTTTCATCGAAAAAGTGGTCGTCCCGTACCGAAACGTTCATTTACAAAAATTGGCCGGTATTTTTAAACAAAAAAATCCTAATAGCCGGCCGAAAAACGTTGCTAACAAAACAAAACGAAAAATTCGGGGCTAGTGGAGGGGGAGGTGGCGGAACCCGAATCCATCCGCTTGGGTACACCCCATGCCGGCATGTCCTCCGTCGTGCCATCCAGGCGTCTGTCGTACGAGAGGACAATGAGAAATTATCAAATTTTATTGCAGAAACCTATGACACATTCAATGAAACGGTGTTCGATGAAATGTCCGGTGTAGGTGCGTGTGACCTTCTAGTGCGCAACAGAACCTTAGGTGTCTCACTTTGTGAAAATGTGAAGGCTGAAAACCAGCATCGTCTTTCAGGCCCGTGCGATCTTTTGCGGTTCCGATATAAAAAAGGTTCAGATCCATGCCGAAGTCACAAATCTCGGCAAATAGCTAATAGAAGAAAATCTCACCGCAAGACCGACCGACGTGGAGAAAAGCTCATCGGAATCTTGATGAATGCGGTGGAAACTCACCTACGATGTTCGTTTTCGGAAATGGCATTATTTTGGTATATGAATAATAAAAACATTATTTTCTGTATTTTTGTTTTTATTTGTTGTAACTTATGACTTTTGGTGTGATGGGTCCTGCCACAATTTGGGGGCTCTCTGTGGTCGTCGGGTGCAATGAAGAGGTCACTTCGTTACTCTTCACAGAACTCAACGTTGAGGCAATGTCTTTATAGAAAAAAGACGTGTCTATCCCTTTGTTAATTGTTCCCATTCTGCAAAACTGTGGGCTTCTGCTTCTTCATTCCTATTGGTGTCTGCAATATACGAACCTTGTAAATATCTGTCCGTTTATACCTCTCCGCAAATACTAAATTTAAAAGCTGGATCGTATAATTCATGAGTGGGTTTATCTCAGCATCTGTCAGATTTTCGGTGAACTTTTCTTTGGTGAGCTTTTCTCCCGTGATGTTGCGCTGTTCTCCGGTGTTGCGCTGTTCTCCGGCGGAGAAAACCACACCGGAAATCCGGCGGATGCGGAGAAGAGCTCACCAGAGTTCGGATAGATGCGGAGAAAAGCTCACATTTACAAACAGTTTTAACATTATTTCTTCGCAGCTCTCGATATTTTATCGAACTCTGTTCTATGAAAGTCATTTAAATGAACGCCAATTTCATCGAAGCCGTTTCGTAGCACCGTTTTATCGAACATCATGATGGTTTCTGGCCAGATCGTTTCTCGTTTTTGTAAATAGTGTTTTTTTCTTTGCATCCAAAGGATAAAGATAATGTCACGAATGACAAATGATGAGGCGGTGAATAACTGAAGAAACTAAACGTTTAATGGGGCGAACAAAATGGAAGGTTGGCGTCGCAGGCGTCGATGTCGACGAAACAGCAGGATCGGGACTGACTCCGGCTCTCCACGCGGAGCTCCTTATGTACACGCGTGGGCTTCTGGAACAATCGGCGTAGAAGGTTCGGCGCCTAGAACATTCTAACCTCGAATAAGCAACAGGGTTCTCGAAATTACCAGAACGCGACATTACAGAAACAATAAGAAGGTGAATCCGCGGCCAGGCATCGAAGATAAGCACGGTAACCGTTAGGCCACGGGCGCGCTGCCTACTTGGCTAGCTGCTCACGCGGCAATATTATGTTCCGTTTTTCTTTTGCTTTGTAGTAAACAATGACCTCTTTCGGTTATGTGGCCTAAGACGAACTTGATACTTTTTGGGAGGTCAGGAGTCGTCGGGTGCCAAGACGGAGGTCACATTGTTGCTTTTCGTAGTACTCAACATTGAGGCAATGTCCTGTCTCCATGTAAAAGTTAACAGAAAAAAAGCGTTCCCCACTTTTTTACATGTTCACATTCCGCAAAACTGTGGATTCGTCTTCCTCTTCCCCATTTTTCTTAGAAGGTAAGCTATTATTCTGGGGCTGAACGAGAACACTTGGTTTTACAAATATACGAACACGCAAAAGCGCAGCATGAGCGCTGAGCAAAGTGCGGACGTGAGTTTTAAATATAAACACCGCAGTGCAAACAATAATAAAATATTTCGTAACTGAGCTTTTCTCCGCATTTGTCGGTTTTGCAGTGAGCATTTCACTAGTGAGCTTTTCTCCGCCACCCGTTCTCTGGTGAGATGATTTTGTCCGCCGCCCAACAGTAACAGCCGACCAAGGGCTCATCGCAGCCAAGACAGTACAATCGACGAACACCATAATAAAAGATGTGCGTGTTCTGGTCTAATACATTCGCCTCTATTTCATAAAATACTGAATCAAGAGTGTGTTGGTCCGGGTTAAACAAAGAATCTTCAGCGCGACTTTCACAACTTCCAAATAGCAACGTGTCACGCCTACTACCAAAAAGCTTGTTCTGTTTTTAGCTTCACTGAAATTTTTTTCGCAATGTTTGTTTTATTTCGGCAGAAATCTGCCTCCACAAGTTGATATTCAAAGCGAATGTCGAACTTAAAACAAAATCGACGAAATCACGTATGGTTCTTCCACATTTAAAATAAGTAAACATTTTAAATGCATCTCTGCAGAACATTTGAAATCGCCAGATCAAATCACCTATCCAACTTCGAACACAAATAAGTGGTAAGACAGTGGAGAAACGAACGAGAAGAGCCTCCTGACGTCCCAAACGACTCGCGCGCGCATGCGCAGTGGCGTCGCCGACGTGTTGGAGGGCGAACCGTTCGTGTGGAAACGACCTGCTAAAACTCCCTAGTATCTACTCTTTGACGCTTCGGTTGCTTTTGTCTACCTGCATTTGCTAACTTCAGGCCTCACGCAAGGACCGCTTGAAGCGTGAAATCTTTCACTCCCAATTTCTTCACCCAAATTGCCAACAAAGAATGGAACATCCTCCCAATGACGCGCTCCGGCGATTGAAAACGAATGACTCTCACCCACCCGTTAAACATCTCCGCCGCCAAAAAAAAAAAAAAAAAGAAAAGAAAAGAAACTTCTTTCATTTGTGCGACCCCAAAACACCAACAAAAAACCGAACATCCTCCCAAGGACGCGCTCGGGCGATGTACAACCTATTACTCACTAACGCGATAACCCGCAAAATATCTAAAAAAAAAAAAAAAACGATTTGTTTAGAGAGGCACCCGACTGTCAACCCGACGACCTTGAAGATGCAAGTAGTCCGGGGCGCATTAACACATTGCGCAATTTCAAGAGCAAGTTTTGCGGACAGACTCATAGATGGCGCCAGGTGACAGCTGGATTTTTTGACGTTTTGATCGGCTACAAACTTAGTTAAAATTTGTTACAATGAGAATCTCTGGAAAAAAGATCTTGCAAGAGATATATTCAAAAAGTCCTGGTCTTGAATATTGTCGAGCCTAAATTTGTATTTTGGCCCCGGTTTATTTTTAAATGTTTATGAAGAACGGAACGAAAAACAAAAGCTTTTTAAAGCATCTTTAAGTTCCCGTAAAAACTTTTAAGCTTAGAAATCGGGAAATGTAGCGCCGCAATATTACTCAGTTTTTCATTATCTTTCTAATAAAACCATTCCTAAGTCAATCCGTTCGGTGGTTCTCGAGAAAAAATACTAAAAAGTTGCCATTGGAATTGCATAAGGCTCGGGAGCTGCGATATCCTCTTAAGTAAGAATGACCGATTCGAAGACGACACAATAATACTTCATGGAATCGGTTCCTGTGAGAAGAGCTCTCCCAGAGCCCAAGAACCGGCTTTGTAATATGAAGTTTATTGTTGCACTCCGTGTTCCATTCAGACTGCCATAAACGAAGAAGGGATGACTTTGATAGAGGTTTAATGTCTTGGTGTGGCAAACAGGCATAAGATGGGGGAAGATTACCTGAGAATGTAGCGAGTCTGTCTGGTTCTTCATTCCCATATGACTCGGAACCCAACAAAATTTTATATCAAGGCCTCCATGTACCGCTTTATTAAGCTTATTTTGAAGTTGCTGCACCAGCGTATTCTTAGCAACTCTCAAAGAGCATATTGCGGTAACAGCACTCTGAGAGTCTACAAATAGGACAGCCTGTTTTATTTTAGCCCGGAGAATATAATCTATGACAGAGGTTGCCAAGCTGCGGCTCGCGAGCCGCATGCGGCTCTTCGCGTGTTAAAGTGCGGCTTGTGGCTTCCTCCCCTCCCCACCTAGTCCCCCCCCCCCTCCCCCGCCTCCCTCCCTGTCACACGAGCACTTCCCCAAAAAGAGAAATGGAACGCGTTTTTAAATCGAAAGACAGGTTGCGGTTTGGTAGTCTGGTGCTACCGCTACCTTACATACAGTTGCAGTGCTTTTGACTCAGATAGATTGAAAGTAGTTCAATTTTTTTTTGTTATTCTGGACAAATGTTTGCCAGGACTCCCGTCTACGAGAAGCGGGGGCCGAAGTGGTGTATTGCCTCACCCGGGGGGCCCCGAAGGGTCCAAACCTACCCCGGGCTCGGCTCAACCACCAGGATGCCCTTTTCCCCAGACACGGGAAAGCCATGCACAGCCAGACGTGGGCGGGTGAACCCACATGGCTCGGGGTCCGTGGTGACGCCACTCACCAAACACCTGCTTTCACAGCTGCCCCCTGCGGGGCAAAGGAGACGTACGGAAGGCGCCCGTGGCGAGCCGCAAGCCAAGGTGGTGGACGGGGTCCAGCATTTTCAGCGAGGATGGTCGCGCTGAGTTATAGACTATAGCACCGTAGTCAAGACGGGATTGCACCAGAGGGTTATACAAGCGTAACAAAACCTTTGTCTGAACCCCATGTTCTGTGAGACAAAACTTCGAGAATGATTAGGGATTTTAAGCACTTCTGTCTTAGTTGCTGTAAATGGGAGTTAAAATATATCTTTTTGTCAAAAATAGTGCCCAAGAACTTATGTTCAACATTAACGGCTATAGGAGTTCGGTTTATTTCTAAGACGGGGTCTAGCGATATCCCACGCCGGAGAGAAAAGGGTACGCACAGTTTTCTCAGTTAAAAACCGGAATCCAGTTTCATCTGGCAATTTGCTTTTATTTAATGCTAGCTGCAGCTGGCGCTTACAACTAGAATGATTGCAAGAGGAAGAGATCTGCAGATCGTCGACATAGAGCGAATATGCAATGGAACGTGGTATCACTTTAGCAATCGTATTGATGTTGACGGCAAACAGAGTGACACAAAGAACGCCTTCCTGCGGGAGCCCATTTTCTTGTACAAAGATATCGGAAAAGTGGTGCCTAACCGAACCTGAAACGTTTGTCCCGTCAAGAAAGCTTTTATGCAACGGAGCATGCGACCTCGTACTCCGTAGGCAAGGAGATCCTGAAGAATGCCATGCCTCCAAGTAGTGTCGTACCTGTTTACAAATGCTTCACGAATTAAGGTTTCAAGGCGTACCAGGTGATCTAAGGTGGACCGACCCTGTCGGAAACCACACTGAGTTTAGAGCTCAGCTCTTAGGCGCCTGTTTCCGGCGTGAGCGGCGTCGCCGTTGGCGTAACCGCGCGTTGCATTATGGGAAGTTTCCCATAATGACGTCACATGTGACGTCACGAGTGTTACCCTCACGAGGCTTACCCCCACGAGGGTTACCCTCACGAGGATCACGAGGGTTACTCTCACGAGGATTACCCTCACGAGGATCACGAGGGTTACTCTCACGAGGGTTACCCTCACGAGGGCCACGATGGTTACCCTCACGAGGGTTAGTTACCCTCAAAAGAGTTACCGTCCCGAGGGTCAAAATGCTTACCCTCACGAGGGTCACGAGGGTTACCCTCACGAGGGTTATGAGAGTAACCCTCACGAGGGTCACAAGGGGTACCCTCAGAAGGGTTACTAGGGTTACCCTCACGAGGTTCACGGAGTTGCCCTAACGAGGGTCACAAGGGTTTTCCTCGCCAGTGTTTTGAGGGTTACTCTGAAGAGGGTCACGAGAGTTACCCTCGTGACGTCACGTGTGACGTCGCGTGACGTCACACGCATCTAACATTGCCAATGTTCCCGCTAAATTGAGCGGGGAAAGTTTCTCTCTAAATTTGGCGAAAAAAATTCCCGCTAGACTTTAAAATTTTCCCAATATATTTAGCGGAAAATTTTCTCCGCTAAATTTAGCGGGAAAGGAAAAGGGGCATACCCTCCCCTCCGTATCATCCAGGGACTCAAACCGTAACCGTAACCGAAACCCGTTTAGGAACGAAGTTTTTCAGTAACCGTAACCGGAACGAAACCGTTATTTGAAATTTATAAAAACCGTAACCGTAACGATAACCGTAAATTATTTACCGGTAACCGGTTTTAACCGATATTAACCGAAAAATAAAAATATTAGTTTTTCTGAAATATGACCGAGAGGAGGGATCTTAAAATGTCGTGGCCACTTGACAGAGTTACTGTCAGCGAGTGGTGCATCTGGTAATACATTTCCGTTCAATCTAACTTTAGGATTAAAAATACGTATCGGTATCTAAATATGCCACACTCCTACACCGCTACATGTATTCAGTACGTGTCGCCTTCAGGGTATTAACTAATAAGTTAGAATTCTCAGATGACCATCCAACTCGGTTCTATCAAAACCACCGATGTTCCTGACATGCAGTAGCCAGTATAAAGAAACGAGGTAAATTGACCAATATGCAAAACTGGCACAAAAGAAAATCTTGTATTCATGAAAAAACAGTTAGAGACCAGGCGAGCTGGTGTACGTTTACCATTTTGTTAGACCACCTGAGACTGGGTGGAAGAAACACGACGACGTCTGAAACTTGTCGCGAGTGACGATTTTGAAGCAACACAGAAAGGGAAAAAAATGTCAGAGATTTGACATTGGCGTTTTGTATGATATATATATATATATATTTATATACATATGCTCGGGCTGAGAGCGGTGGAAGGGATGAGGAAACATCCAAAAGGTTTCCGAGTTTTTTTCTTTTCCTTCTCGTGCCGAGACCCTTCTTCGATTCGAGTGGCAGCCGTCGGCACTGCCACGCATCTCAGCATGACAAGAGAAAAAGCCAAGGAGAAGGATGCCTCGTCGTCGAACGCGCCAACGTACTTGGCCGCCGAGGACGGAGCCACCCTCGTCCAACGGGAGGGGGATACCATTTCTGCCTCCTTCGCCTCAACCTTGGGAGCTGCCCTGCTTCCAATCGTCGATGCCCTAGCCGGCAGTCTCAACACTCCCTGTCGCATAACTCTGAACGCGAGCTATTCAAACGTCAGCACGGTGAGCTCGAACATCCACAGAAGCGCCAAGAGATCGCTTCCAGCATCGCCGGAGCCCTCCCCCTGCTTCCGCCGGAGGTATGGCTTCTACGGGAATCATTTCTACCCAGAGGTCGGCGTTTTAGGTTGCCCTCACTCACCCTCACCCTCACAGCCACACTCACGTGAGCCCCTCACAGCTACACTCACCCTCAGCCCCTCACTCACCCTCACACTCACCTTCAGCCCTTCACTCACCCTCACGCCCCTCACGCACTCACCGCCCTCACGGTCCTCACAGCCCTCACGCACTCATGGCACTCGCGCCCCTCACGCACTCATGGCCCTCACGCCCCTCACGCACTCACCGCCCTCACACCCCTCACGCCCTCACAGCCCTCACGCCCCTCACGCACTCATGGCCCTCACGGCCGTCACAGCCCTCACGGCCCTCACTCACCCTCACACTCATGAATTTTCCTTGTTCAGAAACTCGCTCACCTTCACCGCACCTGAGGATGAGGGTGAGTGAGAGTGAGTGAGTGCCCTCATGAGTGAGGTTTGCCAAGGTATGATTGTAGGAAGCAGGCCCTGGCGTCTTCGTTGGCGGCGGCTCCAGCGCTCCTCGGGGTCTTTGGAAGGGTGTCAGCCACGTTGGGTCCCCGTGCCGGGAGCGGTGTTGTGAAGCCTCGCTCGCCAGCTCGTGGGTCCGCTCGTTGCTGGGGTGTCCATCGTGTCTCAGGATCCATCGTATCGTTACGGCGGTCCCGTCGTCTCTTTGTAGGGCCGTGCAAGTATTCTTGATGGCGTGCGCGGCGCTGTTTCGTTGGCGGACTGATGAGGCGCTTAAGGGCCTCTGTGTAAAGCCCCTCGATGTGCTTTTTGTTACCAGTGAATATCATATAGGGACTTCACCTCAGTGCAGTCTGTGAACAGGCGGATTTGTATATTTTTCAGCAGATATTTCTGCAGCTCTGATCGCGATACGCGCTACATCGACAACCGACAACTGTGTTTGCGCCCGCATCCTATCGTTATCGGAGTGCGAACACAATCTGCTGAAACCCTGTACTGTCAAGAGTATACTATTATAAAACTATCAATAGTATGCGACCGTTGGTTGACTGTCGGTACATATGTATAAACTATCAATACATCCAGAGCCGAGTACCGTAAAAACAATCGATGACACTATCGATGGTCGACTACCACAGAAATATCGATTGCGTGCTATCGGCACTGGTTTATTGAAAACTATTGATACTGTACCATTGATAATAGATTTGAGTAACGTTGGTAATAGTAATTGAAAATGTCAAATATTTCCTGGGTTGCTCATAAGAATTCACGACGGGAGCCTTCAGCAGGCTTATCAAGGAACAAAAAAAAAAAAAACTATAGAAAAGCGATACAAATCCGATTGTAAAAATAATGACAGTAAATCATCGAGAAACTATCAACAGTGCACTTCTGGAAAGCTATCGAGAGCACTTCCGAAAAACTATCAACAGTATACTTCTGAAATAGTATCTAATTTACATTATCAAAAAAAAAAAAACTTTTGAAAGTGCTATCAATAGTCGACTATCGTAAAACTATAAATAGTACTATCGATAGTTGACTATCGGAAAACTATTGATAGTACTATTCATAGCGACTATCAACGGTCGACCATAGTAAAACTGTTGATAGTCGACTATCGTAAAACTATCGCTAGTATCGATAGTCAATTTATCGATAATTTTGCATAACTAATGCTAGGTCCTCACTCGAACTCAAAAATAGTTTGTGCTGTCATCGCAGTTGGTGCGTTGACGCTGGTGTTGTGCGCGGAGGTGCGAGTCGCCACCGTCGGCGTTCATGTGCGCTTGAAAAATAGCCGGCGCCGTCCTCCGCCGCTCCGCCGCTCAGTCACCAGACACCAAGGTGCTGCGACCCTCGGGAAGGGATGCTTTATCTTTTGGTTTGTTTCCGTTTGACTCATTTTGCACCTTAGCCAAGTGGCCGAGAAAGACGCGCCTTTTATAAGCTTTTTTTTTTTTTAGTTGGTTTGCTTTTATATTTATTATACCTAGCTCTATTTACTCAACACTGTCCGGCATGAAAACGCGGCTTTGATTTTTTAAGCATCCAAATTAAGTTTTAATTATATCTTTGTGCATATATGTTTCTGCTATTGTCTTTTTCTGCTGTGCTTACTACGAGAAGGGTCACACATTTTACGAATATAATTTCATCCAGGTGGAAAAAAAAATACTACGGTAAATATTAAACGTATTTGACTTTTTCGAGAACCTCCGAGCTGAAGTCATGACAGCCCGTCAGGTCCTTCATCTCTTTGGAGGATCCCCAAGAAAAGAAAACATTTCCGATCCCCAACAAACTTGCTGGGATCGGCGCGCTGTGTCTGTGTCTTCTTCTGTGTCCGTAGTCTTTTTGAGCTTTTTAATCATTATGAATCACCAACTTGCCCAACTTTCTACCCTCGTTAACATTCCCGATTCTTTTCATCTTGTTCCCACTGTTTTCCTACCAGTCGTGCAATTGTTGTATTTCGGCTCGCGCTACCGGTAGGAAGGAAAGCGCTCGGGCCCGGGTTATTTTTTTTACGAGGACTACTAAAATTTTGAGTTGACTGATAGCGATGACTATACTACGTGCAAATTTGACCGCGCACATTTATGATTAATTTATTTATTTTGAGTAAATCTCGACTATATTTATGTTTTATATGAAAGGACCCCTATTAAAAATTCGGCGAAGTGCTTGCTCCAGGGACTTACGCCAAGCATTGAAAATAGGCCTGTATACTCGTATACTTTAAACGACTTTATTTCGCGTATTTCTCAAAGTGCAATTTTCACAAGCACGAATTTCCGCGATTCGGGTTGGTGTGCTATATATCCATTACCATGGAGTGAATTATTCGCAGGACCAAATGTTCGCAATTATTTTCTTCTTTATTAAATGGCGTATTTTTGGAGATGTTGGCATTGTACAAACAGTGTCGGTTACTCCATAACAATTATTTCAATATTTGAAAAAAAGAGCGAGAGAGAAAAAATTAACAAACACGCACACAGACATACAAACAAATTACGCAAACGCACACGCGCATAGGCCTAGGTTGCACAACCTAAAAAAGT
This sequence comes from Ixodes persulcatus, assembly GCA_013358835.2. Classification (NCBI taxonomy): domain Eukaryota; kingdom Metazoa; phylum Arthropoda; class Arachnida; order Ixodida; family Ixodidae; genus Ixodes; species Ixodes persulcatus. The sequence goes on from JABSTQ010007781.1 coordinate 18,743, forward strand.
GTTCCGCAGAAGTGTAACTCCTGCCCACGTCTGTATATGTATGTGTTATTGACAAAAAAAAACACAAACATTTACGCCCACATTGAATACGTGCACAGTAACGCACGTGACACCATGTCACATATATATATATATATATATATATATTACATGGTACATATATATATATATATATATATATATATATATATATCTACGGCAGAAAACGCACTTGAGACAATTGTTGGAGTTTTTAAAACATATTATTCGTAAAGTTCGTCGACGTTTCGGCCTGAGACAGACCTTTTTCGAGGCTGGTCGTCTCAAGCCAAAAAAACGTCGACGAACTTTACGAATATGTTTTAAAAACACCAACAACCGCCTCAAGTGCGTTTTCTGCTGTATATGCTTTTCGTCATACTGCACTACGTCTTCTCTCTCTCTCTCTCTTTCTCTCTCTCTCTCTCTCTCTCTCTCTCTCTCTATATATATATATATATATATATATATATATATATATATATATATATATATATAGAGAGAGAGAGAGAGAGAGAGAGAGAGAGATCGATAACTATAGTAAGTTACAGCTCAAGAAGGTAGGGTGAGCGAAAGGAAGGCCGGGGAGGAGAAAGCAGACGGAACGCTGGAGGAGAGAGGAGGAAAGCTCATCCTCCCAGGCCTTCCTTTCCCTCGCCCTACCTTCTTGAGTTGCAACGGACTATAGTGGTTTTGCGCTATGTCACCTTCAACAAGGAAGTCATGCACAGCGTATAATACCTTTCGTTGAAGTGCCGAGGTGGGCCAGGGTCCGATCACTTTGGGGAGCGTAAAAGGTCTCTTGTCAATAATCCTTAGGTGCTGTTTAAGTCTTTCGCATTTTTTTTTTGTTTTTTGTTTGAAAAGCGGTCACAATGCATTATAAGGTGTTCTACGCTTTCTTATGCTTGTCCACAGGAACAATGAGAAGAAGACGCATTTGATGTTACATGTAGTAGTTTTGTTTTTCGTGAATGCAACGTTCAAACGTAGTCGATGTAGCAGTGTGTCTTGATAGCGTGGTAAAGCACTGTATGTCGGATAGTTTATTTGAGGGTGCATGGATAAAAGGAGAGAGTTTCTCGCTTGTTCATCGAACCAGAAATTTTCGCATAACTTCCTTTGTAGCTTCCGTGTAAAAAACTTAAAGTCGGTTCAGGAAAGGGGGATTAGTTGAGGCTCAACGCAGTCGTGTCCTAGTGCGGGAAGCTTGTCTGCTTCTTCGTTTTCCGGTATGCCACTGTGTCCAGGCACCCACTGAAATTCGATGATGTGATCATAGTCTTTCAGCAGTGAGATTTCTCGGAGAATCTTGTAAATAATTCATTCGTTAGTTCCATGGGTGTTCACACGTTGCAGAGAGGTTAGGGCTGCTTTAGTCTGTACAAATAACCCGCTGTCTTGTGCAGTCTGTTTTTTGTGATAAAGTAAATTGCTGATAATGTGCCATGTTATTCTGCGGTTCTAGAGAAAGTTTGATCAGATATACAGTAAGATTTTTTGTACGTCTAAATCCGGTATCACAAAACCGGAGTCAGAGCCATTTTCCAAGGTCGATTTGTCTGTGTACACCAGAGTACGATGTTCAAATGATGAGAAATGGGATAAGGGCAAATGTGCTGCTACTGCAGTAGATATTGTAGGCGTTTTTTTTTTTTTTTTTTTTATGGAATGGAATTTTCGCTAGAATTTGTGTGGACATAATGATCAAAGAGGTGTAGGTGTTCTCGTAATTCCAAAATTTAAACTGGGGGCACATTGATTGGTGTGATGCTAAGGCTTCATGTAGGCGCGGACCATATCTCTCCATAATGATTCTTGCAAGTGGGTGGTGGCTGTGTTGCGAAGAAATACGGAGAAAACACCGGTGTGTTTCTTGAGTTCGCAGAACAGAAATCGGAGTTTATCTAGCTACGGCTAAAACAAGAACCCCAGATGTAGCACGGGGTACACCGATGCGTATCCTCAGACTTCGTGCCAACATGTAATGAAGACGAGTTTCCAGAGATTTACTAAGGCCGTGTAAGACCTGCAGGGAACATGTGATCGTTTGGCGTACGAATGTGGTGCGCAAGAGTAGCATTGCCGACCTCGAGGCTCCCCACCCCCGGTCGTGCCAGCTATGTCGAATATTTTAAAATCGCGAAATTCGCGAGCATTCGACTCTTCCGAAAATTAAGATCTTTGCAGTATTACAAGTTGTAACCAGGAATAAATTCCTCCACCAGCGTCAGAAATATTCATCTGATAACAGAATTATATATTTAAATATTTTTCTGCACCTCAAGTTGTTTCTCTAAATGAAAGCACGCATATAACTTGGCGCTGGCGCTCAACCCGTTTCCTCCTCGGCATTGATGAATAGTTGCCAAGTGCAAGGTAAGCTTACGAGTATTTAAACATGAAGCTCATTTCAAAACACACCTCTCATTTGTGGTACCGACTGAGTTGACCTGAATCGCGGGTTGATTAAAAATTGGTATAGAGCGCTATGATTTGTTTACCGTTTTTCCGTAGGCGTACCTCAGCAACCTCAATGCAAATCTGCAATTTCGAGGCCATCCCTGCTCTCGGCGCCGGTGCCATTAGCGCTGGGTATAAATTGATTCGCAGATAATTATTTCTACCAAGGTACATTTAATAAATATCTTCTTGTAAAACTACTCCTAACTTGAGTAAAAGCCACTGGAAAAAACACACACCACCTTTTCTGCGCGCTTAGTCTTTTCAATAAGATATATATGCAATATACTCTACTGAGCTGCCTGTTCACCTGCTGATATTTTAATTGTCATACATTAAAACCATATTTGTGACCACGTGACTTTTTAGGCTATAGTGAGCGACCTCATGAAGATTGATGCGTATTGTGTTATTCTGCAAAAATGAATCAGTAAAAAATGTCACCTTTCTGGAAAATATTATTCATTCTAGTGGTACTTATTTTTACCACAAATTACTCGAACCCTACTTGTTTGCGGTTAATATTTTCATAGTTCCTGTGGGACGTTCAATTGCAGATTTTATTATCTTTAGTTATTGCTAACGGCGTTATTTAACGAATTCCGGCTCCGCCACATAGCAGCATTTCGTATTATTCCTTTTTGAATCGGGTACAGGGTTCGCTTCCGCTTTCCAACAGTGGCCCCCTGTTGGAAACAGGGACTCAAACAAAAAATATAACTGTTCGAATATAGCTATCACTTCCCCTTCACATTGCATTTTTTATTTTTTTATTTATATAACTTCGTTTACCGGTTATGCGTTGCCCAAAACAGTTTTTGACGTGAATAAGTCTTTAAATTCAGGACGGGCACCACGCCATTAACAGCTATGTAATGTTTAGACGGGAATATATTTCAACGTTTTAACTCAGATAATAATAACGGGAACCGAACTAAAGTGGCATCACCCGAGAGGGCCTATAATCATGTTGCATGACCTTAAGTTGGCGCCGCCCGCGATGGGTACGCGGTGTAGGGCCCGCGGTAGGCGGCGGCCAGTTTCGGCGTTGGACAAGACTCGGACGCAGTACAACTCGCGACTCCGATGAGTTAGCGCAGTGATTTTGATGACAAATGTGGCCGATTGTAGACTGGTCCACATCATCGATGTCAGCTGCGGGCTGCAGTTAAGAGCGCCGACTGTCGGCGTGTGTGCTCGTATCTGCATCCAAATACCCTGAGCTCCGTTGGCGAACGCTTTGTATTTCAAGCCCGTGCACATGCAATACTCCAAAAGCATACAAAAGTATTCCCGATTACAAGCCGGGCAGCGAAACTCCGATCGTCTTGACCGGCCACTTCAATATCGATGTCCAAGGCAACCAGTCACCTCTCAAATTCATGAAGCGTGAGCTTCGTCTGGAAGACTGGCCCACGAAGGGAAAGGAAACAAATGACCCTGGAATTTACGGTCCCGTTAAAAATGGCCCCGGAATAAATTGTTCCAAGTACAAACAAGAAACAAAATTGTTCCAGAAAAAATATTCCCCATGACAAAATGCTGTATGAGGGGGAGGGGGGAGAGGAGGTCCCAGCAAAGTGATAGATTTCGGGGGGGGGGGGGGGGGGGCCCGGGCCCCATGGCCCCCCCCCCCCCCCCCCCCCCTGGATACGTGTCTGCCTCAGTATGTACCACACATCAAGGTAGAAAAAAAATGGTCCCTTGCGGGACCATTTTTTTCTACCTTGCGCATGGGCCATTTATCCTTAAACCATTTTTTCTACCCTGCGCATGGGCCATTTATTCTAGGACCATTTGTTCCGGGACGATGTGTTCCGGGACTATTTTTTTCTTCACCCCTAGCGAAGACGTATTCACGATAACTCCCTGACTGTGCACCCCGACGGGTCCATATCACATGAGCAAATGACATTTTAGCGAACAGCGCCATTGAAAGCAAATAGACGTTTTAGCAAATAACGGAAGCGCGTGTTAACCCCGCCCCCGCCCGCGCTGCGCTTACTTCGCTTCGCGGCGGCAGTCTGCGGCGGTTCATTACAAAAATGTGAACCCACTTGGCCCACCCGAAAACGCCGCTTCTCAGCGGCCGACTATTCGCTAGAGTGTCTTTCGATGAAAAGTCGGCGTTCGCTAAAATGTCGTTCGACCAACTGAGTGCCACCTGCATCCCGACACAGCCTAACCCGACTTTTGCTTCTTTTCCAGGTGCAGACAGAGCTTCGAAATTTTCCCTCTTGCCGTTCACAGTGATGACTCTCTTGTCGCGAATAAAGTTGTTGATGTACGTGACGACGTGCAGGAAGGTCTTGCGCTGCATACTAGTCTGCCTGGTGGGAGCCACGAGGAGAAAGAAAATGACATTATGCGGTGTCGATCTTTTTAGAACTCGGGCTTATGCCCACACACCATTGCGCGAACACATAGAAGACGAAGCCGTTGAAGCGTGGGTTCTTAGCAGTGCAAGATAGTCCGGCTGCACGACAGGTCGTCCAGCGGGAGCGTCTTGGGCCTTTTGACTTGCCTCTCCCGTGCCTCCCATAACAATCACTCGCTCTCGTGGTTTTTCAACAAAACCCAGCCCTATAACACATTGGGTGTTAAAAAGCCGGCGGAGCGCGTCAGGTAGCAGGCTTCTTTTGAAGACACTTGAGAGTGAGCCGGGAAACGGCAAAGCTGATGGTTCCCACCTATTTTTCAATGCTTTTAATTGATTCTGATCCCCCTCGCCACGCGACATTTTCTTCAATAGATGTAGGCTGCGGATGCCACGATGGTTAAACCTATGGATGCCGCGAACTTTGTTCAAACAGAAGGTTCCATGATCGAATCAAGCGGTTCGAAAGATTTCGAATTTTCGAACTTTCCATATCGAGAAATTCGACGGAAGTCGAATTTTCGAACTTATTAAGCTAAGAAGTTCGACGCTTTCGAAATTCTGAACTTATTACGCTGCAAAATTCGATGCTTGTCAAACTTTCTACTTTGATAGACTAAAAATTCGATGATTTTTGAACTTCTTACGCTAAGAAATTCGATAATTTTCGAACTTATTAATGTAAAGAATTCGAAAATTGTCGAACTTTCGATTCCTGAAAAGTCAAAAGCTCGACGAACCTCGCACTTTTAGGGTAAAAGTTCAAGTTCGTCGAACTTCGAAAGACCGGCGGGCGGTTTCATTTGGATTCAAGCAGTGAGGTACAGAGCACGACACTGTTAGCGCGAACAAGCGATCGCCGGTTTTTCCTGTTTTTCGTTTTGAAACCGAGGGATGTCATCCAAGTTATTATTGCTACGGAAAGAGCTCATTTAGTTCTATAATGTAAGCGATAAAATTTCGTGCTCGGTAATCCTATTTAGATGTAAAATGCGAAAATGCGCCGATATCGCGTTCGCGCTAACAGTGTCGCGATGTGTACATTCGTAATTTTTTTTTCGCATTTTTACATGCGGTGCCGCATTCCTTGCGAAAGACAATGCCGTTTAATTCAATCATCTGGCATGCTTGGTTGTAAAGAAATAGAATCCCGGAGGAGCGAGGAAGGACGACGGGTTTTTGACAATTGTCGTTTGTGCCAGATTTGAAGCGCGCTATAGCCGAAGCTATTTATGGTAGAGATGTTAAACTTTTTAAGAATGATCTATGTATAGCCTAGGTAAGTGTCGTCTTAAGATATGATTATTGTTGTTCAAGCCGAGTTTCGAAGAAATATCCAAATATGTATCTACGGGCAATTATGCCCTAAACTTGGTAATTTGTTTCGTCTAAATTGTTAGAGGCATCGCATTTAAATTAACACCACAGACAGTACATATCATTACCATCTGCAGAATACAAAATAATGTATTTATTGTTTTTTTCACGTTGAGGAATAAATTAACTCATGGGGGAAGATTTCTAAAATTGTTCAAGTTCAGCACGTCATTAAAAAAAAAACATTTTTTTTTCTAATTTCACGTTCCTGGGACGTGTTTCTTTTAGCCTCTACACATTTTGGTAGGAGAAACTTGTTTCGTAGTTCTGGGCCTCTGAATATACAAGAATACAACACTTCCGGCGGGTTCTTGATAGTTTTTTTTTTCTCTCCAGCTTTTTATTTTTGCATTTATAGCTATGTTTATTCATTTATTATTTTTTTACCAATGGCACACTTATTTAGGTCGAAAAGACACAGCTTTGAACTTCCGAACCACCGAGCATGTGACGAGTAGTGCCTTCTGACAGCGAGTTTCTGACAATGACCATCTACGCGATCTTTTATGCAGTGAAGAGCGACAGCAGCTATACTCTATTTCACCTTATGATGTACCGCAGGAAAGGTTACAAGCGCGAGCTCCTTGCTCTGGGCCACATCTCGGCGGCACAAGTTCTCGTGCATTAAAGGCAGCTGCCAACGCTATGAGCTCGCGCTTCTAGCCTTCGCTGCGGTACAACATAAGGTGAAACGGAGTAAGTATATACAGGGTGTCACAAAAGAAAATTTACACGGTCTTTTTTACCGCAAAAAATAAACTAGGCATCGCCGAACGCTCATTCTCCGCCAAAAGGTAGCGCTAGAGGTCACAACCAGATGCCAAGGTTTCAGCCCGATCCGATAACTTAATCAAAAGTCATAAGTGATTTTCTGAAAAGTTCAATGGGAAAATGGCGGCCGACGGAGTGCCGACGGCACTAGAAACCGAAAACAGGCAAAAACGGGCTCCATTTTCCCATTGAATGTTTCAGAAAATCACTTATAACTTTTGATTAAGTTATCGAATCGGGCTGAAACTTTGGCATCTGGTTGTGACCTCTAGCGCTACCTTTGGGCGGAGAATGAGCGTTCGGCGATTCCTAGTTTATTTTTGCGGTAAAAAAGACCGTGTAAATTTTCTTTTGTGACACCCTGTACATATGCATAAATAATTTCAGATTAAAATAAGCTCGACCATGCCGTCTTTCCCCGTATTGTTTTCTTTAACAGTCCGAAATATCTGGGGGGGGGGGGGGGGGGGGGGGGGAGAGAGAGACTGGAGCCCCCCCCCCCTTCCCCCCTCCCCCGTTTTTCCTCTTCCGACGCCACTGGTAGGGTAGAAAGCTCCTCGACCTCAAGCTGTGTCAGCTTCTGTGCTTTTTGCTCGGCGCTTCTTCTGTCCCGGAAAATAAACCTCCAAAGCAATTACAAGCTAAAAAATTGTCAAGGTGCAGGCGAGCTGGTGTATGTTGATCATGATGCGAAATCCCGAGACTGGGAATGCAATTCGCAAGAAATAGTGTAAGAAGAAAGAAAAAAGGGGACAGGACAACGTCTCAAACTCAGCTGAGTTGAGTTTGAGACGTTGTCCTGATGTGAGTTTTCAACTGAGTTGAGTTTGAGACGTTATCCTGAGCTGAGTTGGAGACGTTGTCCTGTCCCCTTTTTTCTGTCTTCTTACCCTTTTTCTTTCGAATTTCATTCCCAGAGCTGAGTTTGAGGCGTTGTCCTGTCCCCTTTTTTCTGTCTTCTTACACTTTTTCTTTCAAATTTCATTCCCAGTCTCATGATTTTGCATCATGTACTAACTAAACTTACAACATGCCAGCGTCACTCGGGTGGCGTTCGATCGGATTACTACCAGCGTGCAAGGGGATAGGGAGGCAGTTTGCCAGATCGCTTCAAGGTTTTTCTGGGCCTCAACCATCTGCCTGCCCCTGGCCGTTTCGAACTGTATGAGTATCATTAAACAGTGCGTTCGTGTGAACACTACTTCGTGATGCACGCTAATGACCCCCCCCCTCCCCCCCCCCCCCCCCCCCCCCCGGGCTGGCGGTCACAATTACTGGTCTATGGTCACGCGTCACTCTGCACTGGCAAATATTCCAGCACATCCGGGACACTCGTCTCATTTAATTGCCTGACCAACTTCGCGCAGTCTAAATATCACACCCGAACTTTTCTAAACCTGATTTCATGAAAAACCAGTGAGGCGTGAAAACTTTATTTGAAACTGAAACTGTGGCGGAACATGAAAACCGGGCTTCGACCTTTGCACACTTAACCTTGAAAGAAATTCGAAACCTTCGCAGTTTTTTTTTTTTTTTTTTTTGAAGTTAGCCTTGAAAGAGAATCGAAACCTTCGAACTTTTCAGACTTTATGCAGAAAGAAATTCGAAATCTTCGAATTTATCAAACTTTATGTCTATAAGAAATCGAAACGTTCGAATTTGTCGAATTTCAGATCCAAAGAAATTCGATACATTCGAATCTCTCGAATTTAAAGTAAGGAAAGTTCAAAATCTTCGAATTTGTCGAGCCTCGTGTAAAAAGATATTCGAAATAATCGAACCCGAACTTTTAGAAACCGTGAAAGCTTCGAACTTGTCAAATTCGAAACTCCACAATATTTGAAAGTTGAGAATTTTTCGAATTCGAACCTCCGTACGGTCAAAAATATCGAAACCTTTCGAAGTCGAACCTAGGGTGGTTCGCGGCATCGTTAAACCCTCTTCGATATCGCTAATTTCATTAAGAGCAAAAAAGGAATGATGAGAAGCCCTCTTCTTTCCTTTCTCGATTTGTGCAACGTGACACTCAATAGCAAAAAAAAAAAAAAAAAATCGCTGCTGCTTTCTTTAGGCGTCCAATTGCGCCGACGGTGCAGCCTGGCCTGGCGCCTCGGCGTTGCGGCGGCCAGCGGTAGGCCTCAAAGAGACTACTCTCGGCGAGAGGCGTAAAACAATAAAAATTAAAAAAAGCTAAACTGTGCGCGCGACTACGGTCTTCCAGGCATCAGGCGAGGTTTACCGCCGAATTCAGAAACCTCACTCGAACTACACTCAAACTTAAGGGCCCCTCCACTTCCTCCAGGAAGGCGCGAGGGCCGGCGCTGGCCAATCGCGACGGCTGCCGTCGCGATTGGCCAGCGCCGGCCCTCGCGCCTTCCTGGAGGAAGTGGAGGGGCCCTTAAGTTTGAGTGTAGTTCGAGTGAGGTTTCTGAATTCGGCGGTTAGAAACTTTTCGAATATCGGCTCCCGACTGTCTGGTTCACTGTTATTAGTTATTTATTTTTCGCCTAGTTACAAGACTCTTTGAAGAAAGGCGGGGAAAGGGGAAAAGGGGGGGGGGGGGGGCTTTCGTAACTGTACGCGGGTTTGCTTTTAAATGGACCATAGCGGATGCTATGGACCATTCCAGTCAATCCAGAGCCGACATAGCGTCCCGCTACCTCGGACTCCAAGTGCCTTATGACGACCCGTACGGTCACGTGTCATTCTGTCAGAGCTTGATTGACTGGCATGGCCCGTATCCTCGGCTACGGTCCACTCGAAGGTGAAAAAGAGCTGAGCTTATAGCTTGCAGGTTCTGTTTTGCAATTTAGTTTATTTTAAACAGGCCCAATGTTTTTTTCTATGGATAATTTTCGCTCTTTCCCGGCTCGATACCTCGCACTTCATTTCATTGTTCAGAGACGTGTGTCCTTTTGCCATGAAAGCAGTCTCCAAAAACGTTTTTCGCTGAAAGGTCGTCTCTGTTTCCGTTCGTTGGGCTACTTCTGAGAGTGTAGGTGAAACATCTCGGTTTGTGAATATTTATTCAAACATCTGGTGATAACATATCAGCAAAAGTGGTGAAGTGCGCATGGCTGGCGCCGAGGAAAGCCTTCCGGAGGACCTTGTTAAAAATTTGGATATTCTATTCCCGAGGATCTTCGAGAGCACTTCGAGTATATTGGTAGCTTTCAAAATGGCAACAAAACGATCCTTCGCTGTAAACACAGCAACGAAAAGAAGCGCGGCAAGAACGCGGACACAGGAAACTTCAAGCGACATCTAACAGTAAGTGTGTTTTGAGTTTAATTGCTACGTGTATTTTAGCGATTTGAGAGCATCGTACAGCTTTCTTTGGTTTTAACATTTTTGGTCAAGAATCACTGGAGCATTGATAACAATTGTTAGATTTGGAAAGAGAAGTGGAAAGCGAGAATGTGTTTGTCGATATATTGTCTAGAGGAAGTTCGAAAGCTAAAATCTCTCCCGGACGGGTCTCGACCAGCCGTTGTTAGCTGAGTTTGGACATTTTCGCTTAAGGTAAGCAACGTTAGCACAGTAATCTCGGTGCAATGCAGTCGCTGAGTAGAGACCTCCCAAGACAAAATGCTTGTGATTGTCTCAAATATGTGTAAGCTCAACGTGCAGTGAGGGCGCAGGGCCTAAAGGGCTGCCTACATGTGCTCCACAATTAACCTTACGGAGTGTCCAGCTGCTCTCTTTGGACGCTTACTACATTTATACTGATTGGCAAAAGTGGATTTTGAGCGATACTAAGCCCGCAAGCAAATATCTGACGAAAAAAACACGAAGGTTGGTTGGCGCCGTTCACTCTGCGCGTGCCTTCCAACAGCCACGCGTTGCGAACGGGTTCGTCGCTTTTTCGTGATAGATATCGCTCGGCGTCTGCAAGCAATCGCGTAGGAACACTACTTAGCCCAGCGAGCTGCTCGGCCCGGTGTTATTTCGCCCGAAGGTGTCCGCCGACTCTGACAAAATGCTGGGAAGCTTCAACCTCAATCCGTACTTGGGCGTCAGCTTCAATAGAGTGAAGCGTAGGAACCGAGTGTGGACGCTGCTTGACTTTACCTCAGAGTAGACCTCCCTTTACGGGAAAAATGTATTCACCATTTCGCCTTCTTCCATAATATTACTGTTGAATGTGAGGGCGCGCGTTTTTAATATTGAGAACGCTGACATGTTGGGTATGTGTTTTTTTCTAGTGACCAAACGGATGTTTGGGATTTAAAAAAAAAAAAAAAAACTGCTATGTGCTTACCACATGAATAAGCTGTACATTGCCAAACGCCGACCAAATGTCACGCTGGCAGTTGGTATATTATATCCAGAAGTTTCAGGGCGTACTGTTATCTCAAACGATAACCGATGTTTAATATCAAGGAGAAAATTGGGTGCGTTCTTCATATTAGACTCTATTCCTCTACATCTACACGCCGGACCCTGTTGCCGCCATTTCCTGGGCGAAAATTTAAAAAAAATCGCGCATAACTTGATAAGATAGAAACTTGGTCGAGTTGGTGATTCATATCCTAAGGTTAACAGCGCAATATCAATCACACACACCGACACATAAAAGGACGAACACACGCGTTGTGTGTGGAGAAACACAGCGCGTGTGTTTGACCTTTGATGTGTCGGTGTGCGCGATTGATCTTGCGCCGTTAACCTTAGGATATCGCTCATAACGTTAGAATCTGAATTAGAATTTGATTCTAACCTTCGAATTAGAATTGTCGAAGGATGGCGGTCAGTTGCTGTAGCGATCGCGGACTGAAAACGTTTGCACATCTCTTTACTAAATCGCTGCGGTATGAAAATACAAGTTAAAAAAAACGTGAAAGCCGTTTACAACTCCCTGTAACGCCGAATTAGAGCGCAGCTCTTGAGGAGGAGGAGGGGAAGGTACTGGAGAGGAGGCTATGCCCCTCCTCATCCGTACCCTCCTCTCCAGCTCGGCTCCCATTTAGCGGGACATTTTCGCTAAATTTCCGGGGAAATTTTGTTTTGCTAAGTCTAGCGGGAAAATGTACCCAAAATGCAACGCGCGGTGACATCACGTGTGACGTCATCATGGGAAACGTCCCATAATGCACCGCGCGGTTACGCCTGAAGCCGACGCCGCTCAAGCCGGAAACGGGCGCCTAAGAGCTGCGCTCTAAAAACGTTTTACATATCTGCAATGTTCACATAATACCATGCATAAAAATAGAAAATAAACAAACATGGCTCGTTTTGTTTTCTACATTTGTAGCCTTGTGTTCGTCAAAGTGTATGTTTATTGCCATTTACATTTGAATTTATTGCCTGTTTCAGCTGGTGCACAAAGGCGTCTATGATGCGAGTACGAGCAAGAAGCAGAAGACGGTAGACAGCAGCGAAGTCGTGTACAAGCAGCTCCACCCGATAAAGAAAAAGGTAGCTCTATCGGACGACTACCAGAAGACGTTCAACCGCTACGTAGTGGAAATGATCGCCCTGGACGGCCTCCCACTGACAGTCACTAAAGGTCAAGGCTTCAAGCGACTGATTGAATTTCTGAGACCAGACCTGAACCTTGTGTCGCCGCGAACGGTAGGTCGGCTGCTTGACGATCTTGCAGAGAAGTGTGCACTGCCGGCATTGCACGAAGAGTTGACCAACGTCCCTCCGCGCGCTATCCACTTCATGGTCGACCTATGGTCAAGTAGATCTCGAGCTTCTGTTCTTGGCATCAGGGTCCAGTCCATCAAAGGCTGGGAACTGAAAATGCACACTCTCTCCTTTCGGCACTTTTCGGGACATCACACGGGCCAGCAAATTAGGCAGGCTTTTGAGGCGGAACTGTCTCAACGCGGCGTGGCAGCTTCCCAGATCGGAAGCGTTGTCTGCGATAACGCTTCGAATATGACAAAAGCTTTTAACATGCCGATTATCTTCGCCGACAAATGACTGCCCAAAGTGGTGGAATCAGACGACGGGGAAGAGCCTCAAGGAAATCCGGAAGAGTGCCCAGCCTCCGAAGTCGACGTGTCAGCGGCGTTGCCAGCCTGTCGTCGAATGAGGTGCAGGGCGCACCCGCTGCAGCTGGCAATCAACGACGCTATCTGAGACGACAAGAACGTCGCCGAGCTTCTTAAGCAGTTGAACTCCATCATCAACATCTTCCGGAGGTCACCTTATTAGACCAGTCGCTTGAAGGAGCTGTGCGGGAAAGATGTTGTCCCCGCCACAGGCACTCGGTGGAATTCCCTCATATCAGCCCTGAACCGTCTCACTCAGGTACTGTGTATTTAAAGGGATTAATAGTGTGCTACTTTGTTTTTGTGAGGTCGATTCATAAATGTACATGGGTGCTATAGCAACGTGGCAATCCTCATAGAAAACGAAAGAGAGCTTTTTTTCGCATTCAAACACCAGCTACTATTATTATAATATAATATATTAAAGACTAATATAGTTATCTTTTGACTTTAAAGGAGCGATGCAACAAATTAGAGTTAATATTACACACTTTGAACAAGCGTACTTACACAATATGACTCAAGTACACTCGCACGTAACGCTGCTGAGCCGCGAGCTTCATATGTACTCGTATACGTTTAAGAGTAAAAGCCGACTGTTTTTTTTTTTTTTTTTTGCCTTCTCAAAACTTTGAGGTAGTCATTGGGATCACGACATGACACAGTCAAAGGGGTCACCTCTTCATTTCGTCAGGCCGGTCGTGATCATGGACTGGACAGGCACCCTGTATTGTCACTTAGCGACTCGTGGACGATTGGCTCCAGGTCACGCGACCGCTTGTTCTATCTACGAGTTGAGCGAATGAGCGCTGCTCGCTGTCCTCAAATATTTTTAGACGGCTACTCGTCCATGGTTTATTAACAGTGTACACTTATTATTTCTCTTCACGTAATTGAAAGGTCAGAAAGAATTACCTACTATTTTCAACATAATCAAAAACTTTTATAGTCATTGAGTCTCTTGCTTTTTATAATAGCTCTTCGGCAACATTCAACTTCTTTTTTTGTGTGTGTTTTGTTCTCCTCTTACAGAGGGATGTTTAAGACAGCGCAGTGACCCTCGTGGAAGAACACAACGCAGACCACCCGTCGAAAACTGTTGACCTTACACTGGTAACATTGCCTCGGCTGGAAGAGCTGCACAACTTGCTCAAGACCCTGGGTGATGCCACAGACAGACCCCAAGGGGACGGAGTCACTTCCGCGGTAGTGCACTTGTGCATCAGTACCTGCTACACGCAGGTCAAAACCTATCCTGCAGAAGTGTAAGCTACATTTTGAAAAAACTTTTAACCGTTTGAATGCCGGATTTAAACTGGCACCGCCATTAAGACACAGGGCAACACTGCGTCTGTCAGATGTTATGCGTCTTGTGCGGTTTATGTGTGTACGAACGCGCCTTGCATACCTGTAGAAGCTCGTATGAGTGCATCTGCCTTCGTGACTTCAAATATCGGTGTCTCTAAAATTAGTCCATAGCCCTTCGCCGATGCCAAACAAATTACCGCCATTCGTTTGGCGCACAATCACCCAAAGTTCATCAAGGGGCGTTATACTTTGCCCGCCCTGTGGCTCCTCTGCAAGCCTTGCCCTTCCACCCGTACGGACGCACTCATTTATAGTTCCATTGCCATATTTTTCAAATAAGTTGCCGTGCGGCAGCACGGGTCTCCGCACGCCATCTCACCTGTTGCACGAATCTCAGACAAACATACGGACAGATAGCAAGCACCGACCGCTCAAAATGACGGTATACATTCCACTGCACGTAAAAATAGACAACTACCAGTTTCAACAGCCGTGACATTATACGAGCAAGCTGCATAGAGCCACTTTTTGTATTTGACTATATGCGTTTTAACCGAAATTAAAAGTTGAAATTTGGCTCTTTAGATGGTGTGACTTTTGTCCTTGTTTGTGTTTTTTGTATTTTCGAATAGCTTTGTTCTAACTTAGCACGGTCTGTTAACCAGTGCAGGCTTAATTTGATTGTATTATGTTCTCCAGGTTCTCAGTCTCATCTCCAGAGGCAGCTCCTGGCCCGACTCAGCGGAAGGTTTGCACCAATTCTGGAGGACGACATGCTCATTGCAGCCAGCATACTTGACCCACGGAAAAAGCTGCGAGTCTTCCAGCCTACATTTCCGCAAGGCCTGTGTAAACCGAACCCAGAAGAAGCGACCGCCGCCGTCAAAAGGCTCCTCGGCACGTTGGGAGAGGTGACACTCAGAGCTGGCTTATGACACGCGTTACTGGCGCTCAAAACATCGTTGAACCGAGATGAAACTGAATTCCGGGAGAGGGAGGGGGGGTGAAGGGGGAGTCCACTGCTGTCATTTGGATTTAAATAAAAACTCTATGGCGGGCGGGTGCGTGCGCAAAAGGACACAAAAGTGTAAACGTTTGATCTACTTCACAACAGCACTATATTCTTTGAGAACGTAATTTTTGAAGAAATGTCTATCGTAGAGCTATTCCCTGAATAAATGAACCTGAAAAACATGTTAGCTCCGATATGTTAATATGGCGCCCTCGTACGATTCCTAACCATGATGTCCGGAATAGGAGTAACAATAATGTGGATGGCGTAAGCGCAGATCACGGTAGGGAGTTGTAGTCTTCTCACGCTGAATAGCAACACTGTGAAATTTGTTAATTTGACATTGCCCTTATTTCCGCTGATAAGCACAATCTGTCCACGCCACAGTGGTCTCTTGATCATTTGCGGAATGTGCGAAGCACAGTGACGCTTTTTGGTCGCGTTATAATTTGCTAAGAATCAGGTGTATAGACCATTTTAATAATCGCCTTTTGAAGGCAGCCGTTTTTGTATCCTGGGTTGTGAATCGCGCTCTGAGCACGCGTATGTAGCTCTCTTCTGCGAAATATCATGACCTGTGCATGTGTCTACAGCTCAGAGAGTGGTAAAGTTTCGCAAGGTGTGTAAAAGGGAAGAAAAGGGGTATACATTAAAAGAAACATACACTGACTGCGCTCGACCTGAACTATAAAGAAGCTCGGTCCTCTCTTCTGCACTTCTTCAGGTCGAGCTCGATTTGTTTACTACAGTCAATAAACGATCTGAGGAGAAAAATGTGGAATGTGCCACAAGTTCCTATTTTTTTTAACCATGCTTCTGCAGGTCCCCGGCGTTCAACATGAAAACCAAGAACCTGTGGCAAGTACCTCTTCAATGGGAACTTCCAGCGAGTGCAACGCATTGTGGAACACGGCAGACCCATATGACTTACCAGACCTCGTGAGCCCCGTGGAGAATGCAGAACAGGAGACGGAGCTGGACACATATCTAAAGTCCCTATACTCAACAAAGGACATTTTACAGTTTTGGAAAACAAACTGCACCAACTACCCAATGCTGGCGCGTCTGGCAGTCATATGTCTTGGCATGCCGGTTTCGTCGGGCTTTGTTGAAAGGCTTTCCAGTTTCAGGAGCCCTTCAACGAGCTCGACGAGCATCCCTTCTTCCAGAGACCATAGAAAAGTTAATTGTCGTCGCCGAATACACTAGGAGAAAGGAAAAATTGCCACAATAGGAACTCCTGGAATGCAGCCTGCCCAGTACGGACACACAGTCTAAAAGGGCTATACGTCTACTGCTCCACAGAGCTCTCAGAGAGCCATTATTTGCAATCTACTTAGGAAGCTCGGTGAGTGACGAAGCCGAAAACAGGTTTTCACGTAAAAGTGAAGTGTGCGATGTGACACTCGCCTGACGTAAACATCACAAACTCTCCGGCTTAGGTCTGCATGATTTCACTCGTCATTCGTCGAATTCGCTTTGCATTTGACGGCTCTCTATCTCTTCTGCAAAATGCAGACGAACACGGATTCCACAACGCGCGTAAGCACAAACAAAACGCTAACTGTCTTCATCGCCACCGTCTGCAGTTAGTTTTCGAGTCTCATCGAGGCCCTCAAAAGGCTGCCTTTTTCTTTCATTTAACACCTTCTTTACCCTATCCAAGTAAAAAAAAAATGTTTTGTTGGGATGCAAGAACGCACCCCTCGCAACGAGGCCCAATGCACATGATTCTTAGTGAAGTACATTTTTCTTCCTCTTTAAAATGATATATATATATATATGCTCAGAATTGTATAATGTGCTAGAGTGATATGATTTATTTCATAAAGGATTGTTGTGAAATTTTGAGAGAAATAAAAGATTGCGAGTGCATACCTCACTGGTTGAGTTTAAATGAAACCGTGCGTGTGTCTCGCCGCTAGCGCTCAACGTCCTTTCTAAAAAGTTGAAATGACTTTAAAAAATGGGTATTTGATGGTTTTAAGTTTGTTTCCTGAAGGCAGAGTGCTACTGGCTCATGTTTCTGCAGGAGAAAATTTACATCATCTAAATTGTGAAAAAGCCCTCTGCAATTCCATTGCATAAGGCCCCTGGCCATAAAAACCAAAGACAAGCGGATTGTGAATTATGGGCCAGTGATTCTGTTTATTGTCTTTTTTGAATCACTTCTCTAGGGTGGGTTTTGAGGCCCCCCCTGAGAGGAGGCACCTTCCGTCTGTGACGGGGTAACCTCCATTTCTTCTACTGATGCCTCCGAGCCTTTCGTACGGCTCGGTGCATGTCCACCTTTCTTTGGTGGATTCTGCGACCCACCGCGAGAGGAGGTACTCTCCGTCTGCGACGGGGTGGCCTCCATCTCCTCTATTGGTGCACCAGAGCCTTTACTATGGCTCGGTGCAGCAGCTGCCTGTGCAGCTGAGATGGAACGCCCAGGGAGTTGGAGTCTCAACCTGGGACCTGGGGACTTAAGTGGTTGCGCAAGGTCTGAGAAGGACACTTGCGTTCCCACAGTTGCCGTAGGCGGTGCAGGTCCCCTGCGCACCGCCTCGACAAACGAGCCTCTCTCAAACCCAGAGAGGCGTCGCTTCGCTTCGGGGTAGGAAATACCCTCTGTCACTTTCAGGGTTAGAATTTCTTTTTCCTTCTTGAAATGATCACAAGATCTGGAATATGCCGGGTGATTCCCTTTACAGTTAACACACTTGGGATCTTCGTGGCAATCATCAGCGGTATGCTCGCTGCGCCCACATTTAGCACATGTCTCACGACCACGGCAGGAACGCGAGCCGTGCCCAAACCGCTGGCAACGGAAGCAGCGGATAGGGTTTGGCACGTAAGGGCGGACCCTGCAATTTATATATCCTGCTTTAAAAGAGGCTGGTATGCTATTTAGTTCAAAGGTGAGGATGATGTGCTTTGTAGGGATTTCCTTTCCATCCCTTCGGATGGTGATACGTTTGGCAGCGACAACGGCCTGACCCTGCATACCTTCAAAAATTTCTTCCACGGGACAGTCCATCAGGTCATCCTCCGAAATAACACCATGAACGGTGTTCAGTGTCCGGTGAGCAGAAACCATTACCTTTGTTTCCTGAATATGGTTAAGGCAGTGCAAAGCCGCTGCCTGGTTTTTTTCGAATACTTCTACTAAGAGGTCACCAGTAAACATCTTTTTGCAGTTAAACTTTCCCCCTAACAGACCTTTCAGCACCTTTGCAACAAGGAAAGGTGACATCTTAGACAGTGGCTTGGATGCGTCTTCGGCTGTTGTTGATTACGGGCTTTATGGCGCAAAGCTACTATGGCCATACTGCGCCAAGCTTGTTTAGTTGAAACATACTCAGGACTTTTTTATACAAATTACCTAAAAAAGGTTCATGTGACAAGGTTAAAAATCATAGAATTAAAATTAAAACTGCAGTAGGAAACCGGTTTTTCTTAAGTAACTTATGACATGATCAAACGGTACTATAGGAGTCTCCCCAATTAGCAGCTCTAGGTGAAACGGAATCGGGTGTGAAAAAAACTCGGGGAAATGTGTACATCGTTCTTGCTCAAGCCCTGGGCACAGCCACAAAATGTGTAAAACTGTTAAACGCTCCCCACAGTCATCACACAGGGGTGGGGCTTCCCCCTGAGTAGATGTTTGTGGGTGAGGTAGGAGTGTCCAATTCTAAGACGACACAAAAGAACTTCATGGCGGCGGGTTTTGTGGGATGCACTCTCCCACATACCAAGAGCTGGTTTAATCCTGTGAAGTTTGTTTTCGCATTCCAGATTCCACTCCGATTGGGGGGGGGGGGGGGGGGGGGCGCCACGAGCGGCCGACTGGAGTGAACGCGTCGCGTCGAGCTCCCGCTTTTCGGCCCCTTTCTGACCTTTTCTTCGGTTTCTTCGAGTTTTTTCTTGCTACCTGTCTTTTCGGCACGGTGAGCCTATTCTATGGACCTGTTTGTGCACGGTGTAGGCGTGTGTTTGGACTGTTTCGCCCAAACCTTCCTCCCGCACGTTGCGGGAGGGAGGTAAGCCTACTTCCCGCCGGGAAAGCATCGGCGGCGTGCGTGCGCTCCCCTTCGCCGGGTGCCTATGGATACAGCTCCGACGAGTGATACTTCGAGCTCTGAGCTCACCAAGAGCCAGCCTACCGATGAAGGATGGACGACCATCGTCCGCGGTAATATTAACCGCACCGTGAAAGAATCCATGGCGGCCCGGGCTGCGAAGAACGAAGCTGCCGCGCCGAAGAAACAGGATGGCGACGCTGCCTCGGCTCCTGGCGTCAAGAAGCAGCCCACCGCAGCCAAGAGACGAAAGGGTAAGAGGACGATTCCTCTTCCTCCTCTTCCTATGGGGTTTAAAGTCACGTTCCGACCCCGGGGACTCGACTTCGCCCAAGTTTCGGCAGCCGACGTCCTGTCAGCCGTTGTGTCGCAGCTCGGCCTGTCGCCGCGCGAAGTCTGCTCCCTCGACAAGTTCCGCATCAACCCGCGCAGTAACACGATTACGGTCAGCACGCCGGACGAGGACAGGCAGCTAGCCTATCTGCAAATTCGGTCACTGGTGATCGGTGGTAAGACGCACCAGGTCACGACTCACATGGCCGGTCCAAGCGACTCGACGCGAATAGTCGTGCCGAAGGCCCTCTCCTTCGAGGGTACCGAGGATGCTGAAGACATCCTGCTCAGCTGCATTGAGCAGAACCCGCAATGGCAGGTACTCGCTGCACGACGCATGGGCAAGTCACGAGCGCTACTGGTTACCATACGAGGCAAGAGGATCCCGACATACTTCTACTTCAATGGGTTCACTCTCTCCTGTTTCCCGTACAGAGATAGAATCGAAGCGTGCTTCAACTGTAGACGAACTGGTCACCGGGCCGACGTGTGTCCCATGCCACCCCAGAGCAGGTGCCACCGCTGCGGAGCCCAACACCCGTCTCAAAATGAGGATGGCTCGCACTTCGAGTGCCAGCCCCTGTGCGCCATCTGTGGGGGCTTGCACATTACGGCCTCCAAAGAATGCTCACATCGCTATGTTCGCCGCCCTGAGGGTCGCGGACCGGCGCCGACGGAACCTGAAAAGCATCGACGGCAATCCCGCAGGTCCCGCTCGCGAGACAGCAATGGCAGACAGCGAGGTTCCCGAGCACGCAGCCGCTCGGTCTCTTTCCCTCCCCTGGAGGGCAGAGGCCGAAGCGCTTCCAGGAATCGAAATGTCTAGAAGAATCGCAAGCCCAAGGAAGACAGGACGGCGTGGGCGTCTGCATCTGCGGCCGGTGCTGAGTCCGCGCTGGTCTCCGACCTTCAACGTCAACTAATGGGAGCGTGCGTCTCCAAACCGACCACTTCAGCGCAAACCACGCTTCTGCGGCCTCCGCCCCTAGCGCCACCCGCGACCAACATCCAGAATACGCCGCTTAACCCCGAAACGTCACCTGTCCATGTAGTACCGGAACCGCTTTCGGAACCGGGGCCGGTACCGGAAAAGAAACCTCGCAAGCGCCAGGCTACCAGGGCTGCACCACTTCCACTAACAGAGAGAGACGTCGAAATAGACGACGACACCTGCAGCGTGGTCAGCTCTGCGACTGTCCTCGCCCTCGAACAGCGATTGGAAGCTCGTCAGGAAGCATTCACACAACACATGGAATCCCGGCAGACCGCTCTCGAACAGGCGATCGAGGAAATCCGGCACACCCAGCAGCAGATGCAGCAACAGATGCTCCAAATGCAACAGCAGATACCACAGATCCTGCAAGCACTCCCGCTTATCCAGGAACAGCTACGCAAACTCCAGCTCCAACATGGCTAGACGCCGGCAACGGCAGCAGCAACCCCTGCGAGTGTGGCAGTGGAACTGCAGGGGTCTCGGTCGCAAGAGGGGAAACCTGCAGCTCCACATTCGCAACGCTGAGCACATGCCTGATGTTCTCGCCTTCCAAGAATCGCACGATGGCGTCCATTTGTCGGGTTACGTTCGCTTTGATGTCCCCGTTGAGGCAGCAGTGAGAGGGCCGCGCGCATCGAAACCTGTTCACACTTTCGTCCGAAGAGGCATACCCACGATCCAACATGAACCCGTAGTTGACAACGTGCCGCACATCCTGCTCGAACTTCTGCCCAGACGCAAAGAGCAGCGCCGCGTCTTTCTACTCAACGTGTACAGCCCCCCGAAGGATCAATCGAAGGCCGCGGCTATAATCCTCGCAGAGGTTCTCCGCGTCGCCAAAGACACCCCCCTGCTCGTCGTGGGCGACTTCAATGCCAACCACGCTGAATGGGGGCACTTGCACACTCTGTCTAAGGCCGTGTCCATCCATGAGTGTGTAGACGAGCACGACTACACGATCTTGAATGATTTCCGATACCCCACCCGCATTGGGAACAGCGTCTCCAGAAATACGTCGCCGGACCTCTCCATGACGAGAAAGATTGGTGAAGTGTCGTGGACGAACACCGGGGTTTCCCTCGGCAGCGACCACTATGTGCTCGAGATGCTCGTGCCGGTCGAGGGAATATCGGCCTCCGCAAAACGCAAAGTCCTGGTCACAGATTGGGACGCTTTTCGCCGCAACAGGAATGCGTCGGCTCCGACCACCATCGAAGACCTCCGCGGTTGGACCGACGACCTAGTGTCCAGCGCGGAGTTGGTGACCGTCGAGAGCGACGCCTCCTCGACCTCGGGGGTCAGCGACTCTAAACTCTGGCATATGTGGCAAGCTCACCGCAGTCTTCAAGCCAGATGGCAAGCACAGGCGAGAAGAAACGGAAAGCTCCGCAGGCGCATAGCTCGGCTGGAAAGAGACATCGAGATTTATGCGGACCAGCTAGATCGGCAGCAGTGGGGACAGGTGTGTGACGGTCTCAACGGCAACCTCCATCGCAAGGACACTTGGTCGCTGCTCAGACACTTGATGGATCCCACGACCACTAAAACGGCGCAGCGGACCGACCTCTCCAAAGTCCTTCACTCACACGGGGGCAGTACGGCGGACCTCATGGAGGAACTCCGTAACACCTACCTTCCTGTTTCCACAGAGAACGAAGAGGCCTCCCTCTCGTACACCGGGTCACCAAACCCCGAGCTCGACGATGACATAATCGAGGCCGAGGTTCGGAGCGCGATGGAACAACTCCGCGCGAAATCGGCGCCGGGCTCCGACAGGATTACGAACAAAATGCTCCGGAACTTGGACGACCGTTCGGTGACGGCCCTAACGGCCCTCTTCAACGAGGTGTGGCGAACGGGATCGGTGCCCCCTACGTGGAAGCACGCCGTCGTCGCTTTCATTCCGAAGCCTGGAAAAGAGCTTTCGGTCTCCAATCTCAGGCCGATTTCTCTTACGTCTTGCCTGGGCAACTTCAAGCCTACGTGGAAGACCGCGACCTTCTACCGCACACCTCGTTCGGTTTTCGAGCGCACCTCTCTACCCAGGACGTGTTCCTGCAACTGTCACAGGACATCGTCGAGAAGAAGAGGGGAATGCAAGCCTTGCTGGCCCTCGACCTCCAGAAAGCGTTCGACAACGTGAAGCACGAAGCCATTCTCAACCAGATTTCTCGCCTGCACCTCGGGCTCTGCACCTTTGCGTACGTGAAGTCCTTTCTCACGGGACGCACTGCAGAGATTCGCCTGGGAGAGGACGTCTCGCCGACCTTTCGAGCTTGCGTGGGACGAGAACGCCCCAAGGGGCAGTAGTCTCGCCCCTCTTGTTCAACTTCGCAATGATGGACCTGCCAGAAAAGCTGACCGTTATCCCCGGCCTACATCATTCGCTCTATGCAGATGACGTTACTCTTTGGACTGAGGGCCACGTATTACAAGTGCAAAGCGCGCTCCAGACGGCCGCTGATGTCGTAGTAGACTATGCCAGATCCGTCGGCCTCGAGTGTTCCCACGCCAAGTCGGAACTCCTTGTGAAGAGGGGCTACCACGAGCGCATTTTCCAGGACGAAGTTCAAGTTCTGGTCAACGGCAATTGTATCTCTGAAAGCGACTCGGTCAGAGTTCTCGGCATGCACCTCAGAAAGGATCTGTCAAACGCAGACGCCATTCTTCGAATTGGCAAGACTGCCAAGAGCACGGCGCGTCTCATTAGACGTATCGCCAACAAGCGAGGCGGGGTAAAGGAGAGCGACGTTTGCCGCATAGTGCACGCGTTTGTCGTCAGCCGTGTCCTCTACACGGTACCGTACATGCGACTCACGACAACCGACAAGAAGAAGCTGGATTCCATCATAAGACAAGTGTACAAGTTGGCCCTCGGACTTCCAATGGCCACGTCTACGAACCGCCTCATGCAACTTGGAATACACAACACGGTGTCCGAACTCGTCGAGGCGCACCGGAGCTCTCAAATCGTGCGTCTCTCTAAGACGCCCACCGGGCGCACCGTCCTGGACAGGCTGGGAATTAAGCCGGAACCTTTGCAAGAGACCCCCGGTCGACGTTCCGAAGACAATTAGGAAAAGGTTGGAAGTCCGCCCGGTACCGCGGAATATGCACCCTCAGCATCACGAGGAGCGGAGAAAGGCGAGAGCTGAAGCCCTCAACAAGCAGCATCGTAACAACTCTGGCGTCCTTCACGTGGACGCTGCACCGTATCCGGGCGGCGCATCTCGTACCGCCTGTTTCGCGATCGCCGTGGTAAACAGCGACGGATCCACGGTCGCCCAGGCCTCCGTGACCACCAAAGCCACTGCGGTGGCGGAAGAGGCGGCCATTGCACTGGCCCTGGTCCACGCGGGCCCCCTCTCAACAACGATCACCAGCGACTCCAAGACGGCAGTCCGCAACTTCGCCAGAGGCAGGGTGTGCGCGGTAACAGAGCGCATCCTTCGATCATTCAAGCCCGGCTCCGACCGCACCAGACACCGTCTGGTGTGGGTCCCCGCTCACTCGACTCACGAGGGGAACCAAACGGCACACGCAACGGCAACTCGAGCAACTTCCCTCCGAATGCCGGCCGGCACGCTGCCAAGTTCCCTTAGCGGCGTCGACGAGGCGGCGTCCCACCACCTTTCGATGTCCAAGGACTGCCTGACGGTGTTTCAAGAGATCTTGCAACACTACCGCTTAGAGCGCAGAGTGTATCCACCACCCGACAAAAGTCTTACCAAGTTCCAGGCCCTGAGGTGGAGACAGCTGCAGACAAATACCCTCCTCTGCCCGGCCTTTCTGCGGCATATCTATCCCACCGTCTTCGACGGGAGGTGCGCCCGCTGCCCGCCACCAGACCCCGCCGACGGGGTCACTGGCCCAACCAAGGCCACCATCGCACACTTGTTTTGGGAATGTCCCTTCGACCCTCCCTCGCCTACTCTACGGGACTTCGTCGCCCACCTTCGAGAAGGAGAAGAGGACCCGCTGGATCCCCCTTGGACCGTGCTTCTCCGAAGCTCAGACCCACACATTCAAGCCGAAGTGGTCTCCCGAGCGGATAAGATAGCGACGGAAATAACGAAGACCCTACAAGAAGCGAACGAGCGTCCGACGTCCGACTTGGCGTGAACATCGGTGCATGTGCATCCTTCCAGAACTGAGAAAAGCCGCCTCGTATGCATTCCTTCTTCTTTTTTTCAGGAACACAATTTTTTTTCCTTTTTTGGGAAGCCGCGGTGGGTGAATGTCTATCCTGCGGCTTCTTGATGTGGTGTTCCAATAAAGTTGTTTCTCTCTCTCTCTCCACTCCGATTGCCGTAGCTGGAAAACTAATGATTTTACTAAGGGCTTCATGTCTTGAAATGGAATCTGTGAAGTAGTTGGCAGTAGGTGCTTAGAGCTAGTGGCCAATTCGTCTGCTCTTTCGTTACCTAGGATTCCCATTTGGCTAGGCACCCAGCAGAATTTTATGCATCGGCCAAGCCGCAGACCACATTGTACCTTAAATCGGACAAGTTGTGCGTCTATTTTTACTTCCCTTCATTGAGCAAAGTGAGGTGAGCACACTTTGAGAATCCACGAATAAAATAGATTTCATCGTCTTGCTGGTGAGAATATACTCCAAGGCCATCAACACCGCATAGAGCTCTGCCGTGTAAATACTTGCACATTCCTCGAGACGCTGAACCTTACTGAATCCTTCAGAGTAAACAGCTGATCCTACAAACTGCGATGATTTGGCACCATCGGTATAAAATTGGGAGTAGTTACCACACTTCTTCTGCAACTCAAGGAATTCTTGCTGAATCACCACTGGGGGGATGTTATGTTTGTTAAATCTAGTAAAATACCAATCACAAAAGACGGGCAACGTATTCCACGGAGCTTCATTTTCACCCTTCTGCAAAGGTCGGTC